>PVJO010024905.1:0-23395 GCA_004026905.1 Hystrix cristata
CGCTGTTAGAGTTGCCAGGGCAACACACTTGTAGATCTGAATTTGTAACTTGTTTTTACAATTCTATGTAAAAGTGCAAGCATCTTTTTTCTTTTTTTATGCTGGAGATTGAACCTGTGGCCTTTCAAATGCTAAGCATGTATTCTACTGAGGTACATCCCTAACCCCTGACTTACTTCTTTTCTTCTTGGTTTTATTGAGACAGGGTCTTACTCTGTAGGTCAGGCTGGCCTGAACTCACAGTGATCCCCTACCCCACCTCAGCCTCCCAAGAACTGGGATTACAGACACGCACTATCACGCCCTGCTTCTCCTGACTTCTTTATTATGCATTCTAATTTAGTTGGTATTTCTGATGATTTGTATATTAGAATTTACATTTTATAGTACATTCGTCTTTTCCTCCTTGATCTTACAGTTAGGATATTGTTAAATTAACAAAATGTGTGAATTATGATTTTGTTTCAGAATAGATAAGGAGATGGTGTAAGTTATTTGTTGCAAAAAAGAGTGTTGGCCTGATAAAGTTGAGTACCACTTTCTGATTGTATGGCCTACTTGTCTTTGTGAATAGTGTTTTACACATGATAGATACAGTGTTTGTTGAGTTAGTCAATTTATGATTCCTAGATTACTTTTATGTACACTGTTGCATTTGATTACCACACCAAGTCTGTAAAGTTGTCAGGGCAGATATTGTTCCCATTTTATACGTGAGACAATTGAGAGAGATTTTAACATGTCCAGTCATGCTTTTAGAGCTCTAATTGGAATATACAATTCTATTTATGTGTTTATGCCTACCGTATTTCTGTAATTCAGAGCTATATAATGTAGGAATATGTCTATATATTGCTGTTGGTATTATTTTTTATATAAGGAACTTTAAATTGTGTCTTGGGTCCTAATGGTCATAGGAATGCAACTGTGTAAGTAAGCTGTATTTAAAAAAGCAAGGTCATTTTTATTTGTGTTCAAAGAAATTTGGGATTAAGCAGTCTTTGAGATGATAGAGACTTCTCCCTGCTCCCAAATAACATAAATTTTACAGATGATGATGAGTTTCTGGTGAAATAGCCATAGTACAAATCTTTTGGAATATAATATCAGAAAGTGAGTTCAACAAAAGTATTTGCATGGCTGGAGATGGAGCTCAGTGGTAAAGCACTTGTCTAGCATGTTATAGGGACTTGTGCTTCATCTTTAGTACTACTAAAAAATACCCCACTTTTTTGGTATATGTCAGGAACTATGATACTAGGAATTTCTGTGATGAGACTGTTGCTCCTTTTCTTCAACTTCGAGATTTGTGAAACAAGTAACTGATGTGCTAAACTGTAAGGGGGATATGTTTTAAATTTGAGGGAGGGGATCAGATTTGTGTTGAAGTTATGTTTTGTTTGACATGCACAACAATTTTTCTTTTTTGTGATACTTCTGCATCTCTCCCTCTTTTTCCCCACAAATAAATCACCAGTACGTAAAAGTGAGTTTTCATGTATCCATGGGCACTCTTTAGTTGCTGCTTTTAAGTTGAAGAACTATTAGCAGTGGGAGAGCATATTCAAATACCACTTCTGAAAATGAGTAGCTGCTCACCGTAGAAGGGCATACATTTGTATTTCTCAATACACCTGGCACATTTTGTATAGTCATATAATTACCTGCCTTCTGTATCCCAGTTAGAGTTGAGTCCTGAATCAGTGGTTTACTTCTGTAACTGCCTTCTTAACATTTTCTTAGATAAATTTTAATAAGATAAATGCAGAAAAATGCATGTTTTAGGACAATCTCCTTTTAAAACAATTTAAATATTTTAGTATTTAGACAGGGCTTTATTGAAAACCATGTGCCATACACTTTGTATTTTCTCCTTTGGGGGGATCTGCATAATCTTCCATTTACTTCAGATTTGGGGTCTAAGTAAATTCATCAGGTTAACTGCTTGCTGTAAAAACTGGAATTCTAATCTCCATCTCTGACTCCGAATCCTTTATCTGCAAAGTATACCACACTTCAGTGTATATTTATTGAATATGGACATGTGATAAGTATTGAAAGACATGAAAAATTGCTTCTCTATGTGAGGCTTATCATGAGATGAGCAAACAGGTATTTAAGCGATCACAGTGGGGTTGGGGATTTAGCTCAGTGGTAGAGTGCTTGCCTAGCAAGTGCAAGGGCCTGAGTTCGATCTCCAGCACCCAAAACAAAGCAAAACAAACAAAAAAGAGATCATGTTAGAGGGAAGTAAATGTTAAATACAAAGAGGACGATATGTGCTCTAAGTCTCAGAACAGTGACAGGGAGAATAGAAAAGATGAGACAGAAATAACTAAGGTAAAGATTGTACTTTAGGGTGACGAGTACACTTAGTAAGACTTGATTGTATTTTTGTACTAATGAGAAGGCCTAAATTTAAGGTTTTTGGAATGTCAAAAACAGTACATTTTTAATTCAGTCATATAACATGCTTAAGCATCAGTTTTTAACTCTGAATTATACTTGATAAGTCTTTCACTTGACTAGGGCAGTTTTATCTTCTCACAAATAAATGAATCTTTGTGAAATGTATTCTCATCGTATGCATCTCTCTCTCTCTTTCTCTTTAGGTTGTCCTGAATACCAGATGTCTAACAATTTTCCTTCCAACATTAGCTGCTGTTTTTCACTGCCTCCAAAAAGATCAAAATTGCTCTGGAAATTGGAGACATACTTGATTTGAAAGGAAAAACTTGAACAAATGGACAATATGTCTATTACGAATACACCAACAAGTAATGATGCCTGCCTGAGCATTGTACATAGTTTGATGTGCCATAGACAAGGTGGAGAAAGTGAAACATTTGCAAAGAGAGCAATTGAAAGTTTGGTAAAGAAGCTGAAGGAGAAAAAAGATGAATTGGATTCTTTAATAACAGCTATAACTACAAATGGAGCTCATCCTAGCAAATGTGTTACCATACAGAGAACATTGGATGGAAGGCTTCAGGTGAGTGTTTTTGTTTTGTTTTTTTTGTGTTTCTGTTTTACTTCATTTTGAGTATTGGGGACTGAACTCATGCATGGTAGGGACGTGCTGTACCACTGAGTACATCCTAAGCCCTTAGGTTAGTGCTACAGTAGACTTTATCTATGTATTCTATGGTGGCAGATTAAAAAATGTTCCTAACTTTCCTCTTTAGTACTACAGGATAATTTAATGCAAGCTCTGTCTCTGGGTACTGTGTGTTCTGTACCAGTGTGCATTATGGGAATACATAGAACATATCGAAGATCTGTCTTAAAAGTTTTTGATGTTCTGACTCAAAAACAGTTCAGTGAAGAAATCTGGAGGATAATTAGAGGGATAAGAAATCCCATACTCTGCTAGAGCAACCTATATAGTGCTTGGTATTCATCCTTGGAACCTGTTTTCTTTTTTGTGAGGGGGTATTGTATACACATTTTAAAAACTGAATTATACTTGATCCTTTTATGAATTAGAGCTCTGATAATCATGTTTTCACTGATACCAAATATTTCACTGGTCACATTTTTCATGTAGAACTATGCAATGCATTTGTGCTTGAGGAAACGTACAGAAGTCTTGTGTTGTTATGTTTAAAAATTTTATTTCTAGATTTCAGCCATATTTTTCTATAACAAATTCATACTTTTTACATTTTAAAAACCTGAGTACAGACCTTAAAATTACACTTCGGTTCACATTCTAGCTCTGATAGGTGATGATGGCCAAGTTAGTTATGGTGGCCAAGTTAGTTATGTTGAGCTTTAATTTTCTTGTTTTTGAAATAGAGATTATAGTATTCTGAATGGAGGGGAAAGCCTTTCAAACTCAGTTTCTCATAGTGTATGCTTACAACGCATAACACTTCTGTGACCCCCAAAAAGGTGTGAACATTTCTTCATACCCACAAGCAAGCAAGGAATTCTGCAGGGGACACCAGGTAGGTGTCCTTAACTTCAATCCAGTTCTGACACTGTCTACTTGGAGATGGGGTTGGATCTCACAGATTCTTGGATCTCCAAGACTCCCCACCTTCAGATAGCAGTCTCAGGCCTCAGGTTATTAAACATCAATCAGCTATAAATTCCGTTTTCCCACCCACTCCTTGAATTCAATTAATTTGCTTTTGCTGCTCATGGAACTCAGACACGTTTACCAGTTTATTATGAGGGATATTACAAAGGATACAAATGAAGAGATGTATAGGAGAGGTAAATTTCTACGCCTCTCTCCAGGCATGCCACCCTCCAGGAACCTCCACCTTCAGTTATCTTGGAGATTTACCAACCCTGTTCTTTTGGGTTTTTATGGCGCCTCCCTTACATAGACATAATTGATAAAATCATTGTCCAGTGGTGATCAACTCTATCTATAGTCTTGTTCTCCTCCCTGGAGGTTGGGGAGTGATCTTGCCCTGGTCTTTACTGTAACTACTCCCCAATCTGAATCTTCCTAGAGGCTGCCAGTCATCAGTCAGTACCTTAGCATGTAAACTTGAAAATTCCAAGATTTTTAGAGTTGTATGCCAGGAAATGAGGACAAAAACCAATGTATATTTCACAGTATCACAAAAACTGACTTTGTAGGATTTAGAACATATATGTCACTTGCATAATGTCTGACATACCATTGCTGCTTAATAAATGGTTGTATATTTTTCCCAGGTGGCTGGCCGGAAAGGATTTCCTCATGTGATCTATGCCCGCCTGTGGAGGTGGCCTGATCTTCACAAAAATGAACTGAAGCATGTTAAATATTGTCAGTATGCATTTGATTTAAAATGTGATAGTGTCTGTGTGAATCCTTATCACTATGAACGAGTTGTATCACCTGGAATTGGTAAGTAGACTTTGCATTTATCCTTAGACATATGAAGAGAAAAGACCCCAGTAGTGTTTTAATTTTCTCTAAATATAATTATCCATTTGGGGGTTATCGAGGACTTCAAATAAGATTAAAGAATCAGACATCTTAAATTAAATATAAGTGTTTAAATCTGAACTTGGGAACAAACTTATATTTTGACTGGTAAAACTAAGTGTATGTAATTGATATTTTGCCCATTTGGCACCATTGTTTTTGAAAAATAAGATGCAAACCATTGTAGATTTCAATACTTAGTTTACATATATTAGAACTTATACTCCTTCTGAAGTAAACTGTTCATGAAGTTTTAAGTTTATACTCTCTAATTTAAAATACAATGGAAGATATGTTCATGGTAATGACTAATGTTTCTTTTTCTCCCCTTCTTTTAAAAAATTAAGATCTCTCAGGATTAACCCTGCAGAGTAATGGTAGGTAAATGTTTCTTTTAACTTTCTCTATTTTCTTTTATCCTAACCCTTTTCTTTTTTTTCCCACATAAAAAGAGACATAGGTTACATTAACAAGAAAAACTACTTTGGAAATGTAGATTATTTTGAGGTTATTCGTCAGCATTTAAAACTATTTAAATCGGCTATTGGCTGTTTGCGTTTGAATTGCTATTTATAAAGTAAAGATTTCTAAAAAATATGGTAGGATACACCAAAAACACTAATATAATATTTTAATATTTTTTAAATTGATAGAAACTATTTTGGAAGAAAATCTTACACAGCCAATTTAAGAGGGTGTAAGTACCTGCAGTGTGTGGTGTTTAACATGTCCTTGAAAGATACCAGTATTCTTCTTCATTTAACCCTTACTGTTTTGGGGGGGGTGTTGGGGGTCTGGGATTGAACCTAACCATACTAGGCGAACCTCTTAGCACTGAACTACATACCCAGCCACTAGCTTTTATTAATGATAAGGTTGAGAATTTTTTAAAATTATAAGTATTAATATTTTTCCAATTTTGTTATATTTCAAGTAAATAAAAAAGGCTGTTTTAAAGTACATGCTGATCACAGCTTTTCTGTTTTAAGAAAGAAACATGTTTTGAGGTGAGACATCCAGTTGAAGTGTGTTTTTGTTTTTAGTGTAATATGTGAAAATGGAGTTCTATTAAATCTTTATCTCTGTTACTTAGAACTTGTTAATGAAATAAGAACCAGGTAATTTTCAAAGAAGCTCTGATAGTCACAATCGTCATACCATAAAAAGTACGCTGTTCTGGAGGTAAATTAATGGCTTGGCACTTTTTCCTTCAGAGAATCTTAGAGGTAGACCAGAAATATCATGTGGCCTTAAAACTTAAGAATTACACACAAACCTATTTATTATTGTTCTCCATTTTTCTTCCATCTCCCCAATAATAGAGGCAGACTGTAGTGCCTTGTGGTACATCATTGTTAATAAAATGTAGCTTTCTGAGAAGTGAAGATTGGTAATGGAAGCTTTAAGGTTGCTTGAAGCCTGCTTCTTTGCCACACACTGATACCTTGTCACTTCTTTGACAGTGAACATTCTTCAGATGTTCAGTCATTCTCTATCCCTGTTTTTTGGAGAAATAAAGCATTTAGCTCAGTGAATATTAGAGGTTAAGAAACTACAGTGTTAATACCTTATTAGGAGTATTTGTGAAGGGGTCCAAATTTTGAGGGGGGCCCATTTTCTCCCCATCCTAAGATTATTGCTCTTCTAGGTACTTATTATTGATGGGCTTGGTAACCTCTCTTTTTGGGAGCTCTAAGGCTATATTCAGTCTTTTGAGCTCCCCCTAGTGGTGCTTATATAAAGGCACTCTTGAATGGCTTATTTCCTTAAAAACAGCTATTTCTCACAGGTCCTTTCAGATTTGGACAAGGCCAGGTAAATAAAAGTTAAGAAAATGGAATGATTTTTTTTCACTTGGGAGAGTTGGGGTCTTGTGGTAATCATTTCCAGCCTATCTCGTCTTTTTCATGACCACATTGACCTGTGTATTTATTTTACAAATATTTAATGAGCATGTATTGTCTGGTACTGTGTGAGGTTCTAGTGATACTAAGATAAACAAGACACATGTTCTCCACTCAGGGTTTGTAGTCTGGTGGGAGAAGAAAAAGTGGTAATACCATCAGACAAGTGCTGTAGCCTCCCTGCTAGGAGTGATAATATAGACTTAGGGTAAGCCGAGTGGTTTCAGCTTCTCTGTCAGCTGTAGCACATACATTCTTTACCCCTCAGAACATTTACAATCACTATATATGTATGACTGTGCTAAAAATATGTTTAAATAATAAAGGCTAACACTGAGAACTCACTATGTGTCAGGTACCATGTTATGATATGGCGTCAGTATTCTCATAATGCTTCTACATGGTAGGTGGGATTATCCCCACTTTACCAGATGAAGAGACTGGTGCCAGGAGAGGTCAATGAACTGTCCAACATTAGGACAGCTAGGATGAATTGGAATAACGTGCTTTCTATTAAGTATTTAAACAACAAGGAAAAATTACAAAAGACTAAGTTCCATGAGGTCAGGGATATTTGTTTTGTTACTGATATATCCCAAGTGCTAGAACAGTACCTGGAACATAGGTGCTCAATAAATATTTTTTCAATGAATGAAATTTGTTGAATACTAGTCTGTAAGAGAAATACTTAACAGTTTGGTGTCTTTTTTTTTTTTTTAGACTTTAAAAAATATATACTATATGTTTTTTAATTTTATTTTTTTGAATAGGCAATACATGATCCATAAATCAAAGTACTATAAAAAGGTATACAGTGAAAAGAAGTGCTCCCACCCCTGCCCCCATTCCCCCCTATCTCAGGTAATCACTTTTATTAGTTTCTGGTGTTTCCTTCCAGGGGTTCTTTATGCAAAAGATACATGTATTTCCCTCCTTTCTTACACAAAAAGCATACTGTGCACACTGTTCTGGACCTTGATACGTGATTTTTTTTAAGCATGCATATGACCACAGCGTATAATAGTATTTTGTAACTTGCTTTTTTCTCTTGGCAAAAGTATGTTGCAGACTTCTGTCCTTGTTGCTACCTTCAGTTTTACCCAAGAAACATATATTTTAGATTATTTTATTAAAAAGATCCATAGACTGGTAGAGATTCCAAGCCTCCATTTGGGGAAATTTAGCCAACATATTAAAGCAATAAAAATTTCTGAGGCTCTTTAAACTAGGAAACAGTTGGTACTTGAAGAAGTTGTGATTGCCTGTTAAGCTCTTTCAGAGTCATTTGAAAAGCAGAAGCAGTAAGTATCAAGTTGACCAGTTATATCCTCAAACCAATAGCTTTATCCTTATATACTAGCAATACCAATATTATTGGTAAAAAGGTCTCAGTTACTGTAACAGCAAAAACCCTAAAATGTCTGGGAATTAAATAGAGACATCAGGTTCAATAATGAAGAAAATCTCAGAACTTTGTTGACGTGTATAATAAAAAACTGATTGAATATAGACATACTTTATGCCTGAAACAACCTTTTCTTTTTATTATTTTTTACGATTTAGCCAATACTAATGATAAATGGCTAGGGCCAGTTTTTTACCAACAAATAATGATGTGTTACGCATCCTTTTGGTTATCATTTTGTTTGTGGAATTTGATACGTGAGAAAAATTTTAAGAGGCCTCAAGGAGACTTGAATAATACACTACTCTCACTGCTTTGGAGTTGTCTCAGCTTAGTAAAAAAAATAGCCGTGTAGCTACTTGATACCTGTGTGTGATAGATTCTTTTTTTCTTTTTTTTGTGTGTGTGTGTGTGTGTGCATGTTAGATTTTTTTTTCTCCAAAGGTCTACATAGAGGAAGTGATAAGAAGGGAAGTGATTCTCATTCATTCCCTCTCCCTCCCTCCCCCCTTTCTGTTTCTCCCTCTCCCTCCCTCCCTCCCTCTCTCTCTCTCTCTCTCTCTCTCTCTCTCTGTCTCTCTGTCTCTCTTTCTTCTTTCTGATAGTGGGGATTGAACCCAGGGCTTTTGCACTGAACTGCATCACCAGCCCTTTTCAAATTTTTTGAGACAGGTTCTCACTAAGTTGCTGATCCTGGGCTTGAACTCGTGATCCTTGTGATCCTGCTTCAGCCTCTCAGAGTGCTGGCATTACAGACATGCACTATGTTGCCCAGCTATTATGCTAGTTCTTTATTGGAAAGGGGAATTAATTTTTTTTTGTGGACTCTAACACTGGAATACAGTGGGTTGTAAAATTCTGGAGTAGTGTTAACCTACTAACCCTAAGAGTAGGATTGTTTTCCTGAAAGTAAAGAACAAACCCTGGAACAGTAGCCCCAAAACAATTTGGGAAGAAAATTAACATTATGAATGAAATTCTATGTCAGTTTTCTCTTTTTTACCACGAAGCAACCTATTCCCTAACTTGTTAATACAATGGTATTATTATACTTTATCAGCTAGAGTTTAACTTTGCTTATTAAACTGTAAGGATGTGTGTGAAAGATTCTGATTATTGACTTTTTTCATATATTTATCAAACATCCTTATTTGGGTTAGATTCCTAGTTTAATTTGATCATTTAAGGATTTTTCTTTTTGGTTCTAAACCTGTAGGGAACATATAGTATAGCTCAAATTCAAAGGATCTATTAGGCTCACAATAATTCTAGATCCTAGAAATGGGTAGTTGTTAGATACCACTCATATCTCTACGGTGTGAAATTCAAAAAAAGCTATGTATTCATTTTCAATTTTGACTGAATGTTTGGCCTTCTCAGCCAAACATTTTGCCAGACATTTGGTTTTTGCCTACTTCATCTTATGTACTTAGATGATTCTTGTAGGTTTATGAAGATGCTGAGAAGTACCTCCTGAGGACTATTTCTGGAAACTACTGAAATATAGTCTAGTTTCACATTTCATTAAGTCAAAGTGATAAACTGTATCTGATGCTAGCACCTCTAAATAAAGTAACTTTTGCTGACAAAGTTATACGCTTTTAAATACAGTTGGTTTTAGATTTTATCATATTACTTGCATATAAGATTTTTTTCTGAGAATAAAAGCTTATAAAGTTTTAAAACATGTTTAATTTTCTGCATAGCTCCAAGTATGTTGGTGAAGGACGAATATGTTCATGACTTTGAGGGTCAGCCATCGTTATCTACTGAAGGACATTCAATTCAAACCATCCAGCATCCACCGAGCAATCGTGCGTCGACAGAGACATACAGCACCCCAGCTCTCTTGGCCCCATCTGAATCTAATCCTACCAGCACCACCAACTTTCCCAACATTCCTGTGGCTTCTACAAGTGAGTTATGCATTCAGATACAGTCAGCCAATTGGCTGTTCCTGATCAGTGAATATTTATAGGTAGCCACTTGGTAGAAAACTCTTAAGATTAAAAGTACTGTGATACCTTTCACAGGTAAATAAATTTGCATTTCTTTCCCCTCTCCCTCCCTCAAATCCTCCCTCCATCCGTGTGTGTGTGTGTGTGTGTGTGTGTGTGTGTGTGTGTGTGTGTGTTGCTGAGGATTCAAACCCAGAGGGCCTGGTACTTGCCAAGCAAGTGCTTTACCACTGAGCCACATGCCCCTGCCTCTAGGGCAACAGTGGCCTTTTAGTGCTTTCAGTGTACAGACAGCCTGCTGCCTCATGCATGTCATAAGTTCGCCACCATTGCTCTAGGGGTTACCAGACAAACATTAAATAGATGTTGGAGTTGGTCCTGGAGAAAACAGTGTTTATAATTTATTTAAAGGTTCTTATATTGCCGTATAATCCCTTGAACTTTAAGTAATGACTTTGATCATAATATAGATTTAATGATCTAATTTGTACTTTATTTACTAGTGCATGTAGAAGTAAGAAGCTTAAGTTTTCACATAGATTTTAGAGAAATATTTAAATAATGAATAAGTAGTTTTAAACTAGGTTTATAGAGATCAGTGTTAATGGGATTGCAGTCTTTATTTTAGTCCAGTATTCTTATTTTGCTTTATCTGGTAGAATATTACTTATAATAGTCATCTCAGTTTCCCATTGCACAAATTTAGAAAAAAAGAGATCTTGACAAACTTGTTTATTACATGAACTCCCCCCACATTAGATACTATTTTAATTTAAAACTAAAATTTGCATTTTTCTCTCATTTTTTAACCTTTTTTTCTTTTTGAAATGAGAAGTCTTTTTCAAAAGGGTTCTTCCCATGGTAGAAGGGTTAACACAGAGCTCTTAGATTCAGGTTTTTTTGTTTGTTTTGGTACTGGGATTGAACCCAGGGTTTTTACATGACTAGGTTGCTTGGTAAGTTCTTTACCACTGAGTTACATTCTTGGTCCAGGTTCAGATTTTCTTGGGGTTTAAGACAGTATGACCTATTGCTCTTTGTATTTCTATTTATTTTCAGTCACCAAAGGTTGAACAGTTTGCTACTTAGCAAGTAATGTTTTATTTAAATAAATCATAGCACATTGGTTTGATATATATATGGCATTAATTGTACCTGGTTGATAAAAAGATTGTATTTAAGCCTACATCAGCAATAGATTGTTGATCTGTACTGATTCTTTGTTGGTTGCAACCAAAGGAGCCATTATTCTATTTACTTTAATATCAGGTCAGTTTCACCATTGACATTTTGATTTTTGGAGTAAATGGGAGGTCGATTTTTCTAAGTTTTCAACTCAAGCATGTCAAAACTTCACTTTCTGCTCTCTTTTTGATTTGCTACATGAGAAGTGACAATCTCACTGTGCTTATATAGTGTATTTTCAAATGGCTCATATAGATTTACTTTAGAAATTGGATCCTTTAGTGACTTGGTGCTTTCTTACCAGTGTTTTTGTAATGTGTCTGTCTTTTATTTGAGAATATAGTTGACAAACAGAATGGGTACTGATGGAGCATAAAAAAGATACATGACAGCTGGTTGAGCATAGATTAATGCTGGAACACAGCCACCTACCTTTGTTATCTGGTGATTGCATTTTGAGTTTTTGTTAATGCTTATTAAAGTGACTTCATTTTGACTGTTCTCGTGGGTGAGCTGAACTATTTGAAGACCAGCAGAAGTGATATGGTGAAATATATTTAATTTTGTCTTGTTATTTTTGGGGGTAGATTTCTGTAATTGAATAGTAATTACTGTATGTTTTAGATCTAGTGGTAAAGTGTTCCCTTAATTTAAAAAAATATAATTAAAAAAAGAAATTGGACTAAAATAGAGGAATTGGAAAGTTATTTTTCATGTGCTGATTTCATACTAACTATCTCGGAATTATGTAATGGAAATATTCAGTAGAGATAATTACAGTGGACCACTTTTATAATTTATTCTTACTTTGGTGCATGAATGTCTTCAGGGGTCCTTTGTAAAGACTGTATCTTTAAATGAAAATCATTTAATTTCTCCTGTGTAGTGACAGTCTTTGTAAATTAGCTAAGTAGAATGTACAGGTGTTAAAAACAAGAACAAAAATGTAGTTAACCTTTAAAGATAATTCGTACAATTTTTTTTTTTTTTTGGTTGGGTAGGAAGGAAAGTTGCTAGAAACATCATCTTCAAAATAATTTGGGATTTGCTGAAATATTTTCTTTACCTTTTGATAATTCTTAGCTTTAAGAAATGTGAGATACAGAGAGGAGAAGAATGTTCTTTTATGTCTGGTACTTTGAGCAGTGGTGACGTTTACTTTTCCATCTGATTACACTCCCATATAGATGAGGGAAAAAGTGAGGTGATGCCAGTAACAAGTAACAATTACGATATTTCAGTGCTTTCTAAATAGGATAAACAGTTGACTTAGTGCTTTAACAAAAAAATCTTTTTCCAGTTAAAAATAGCCTGAAAAATGCCAGACACTATAAGAAATATCATAGAACATTTTTTTTGGGGGGGTAGGGTAATTAGTCTTCTTGATCTATTACATAAAGTGATCGTAACTAATTTTAAATAAATCTGGGAATATGATGATGTCTTTGGAAACACATCATTCTTCGTTTTCGTATGTGTATGAAAAATTTCAAAGTAGATCGATAGGGTTCTTTTTTTTTTTTTTTTTTTTTTTTTTTTTTTTTTTTTGAGACAGGGTCTGGCTATGCAGCAGGCTGGCCTTGAACTCACTATGTAGCCCAGGCTGGCCTTCAACTTGCAGCCTGCCTCAGCCTCCCGAGTGCTGGGATCACAGGAGTGTGCCACCATGCCTGTCTTAGGGTTCTTTTCTTTTTAAAAACCAAATGTTTTGTTGATCGCACAGTGGAGCTAGATCTTTTTAATTAACTTCCTTACCTTCCCTGCTACATCCTATTCAATATATTTGTCTGCTTTGCTTTTATTAAACCCTAGCATTTTGCTATTACCAGTACCAGTGCTGATAAGAATTAACTTTTCTGTTTTCAGCTTTTTCTTGAGCCTGAGTTTTTAAGGGTTCCTAAGTCAGAAAAATCCAGAGAGCTGTGTAAAGTGGCCAGGGGGAACTGATGTGCTTCCGAGTTTGTTACGAGTGGCTAGATATATAGTGGCATTTTGCTGAGATTTGAAGAAAATATTTGTGGGGGAATAAAGGCCACCAAAATTAGGCAGACATTACTTAATTTTAAGTTAAGGGTTGACTTATATATGACATTAGCTTTTTAGGCTATTTTGCGGGGGCTACTGGGGATTGAACTCAGGTCCTTGCACTTGCTAGGCAAGAGCTCTACCACTTGAGCTAAATCTCCAACCCCTATAACATTAGTTTTTTATTTGCTAGGCAGTGGGTGAGTTCCACTTTTGGCTCATCTTTGTGCAGTAGTTGTGGGTTATCAGATATAATTGGTCCTTCACATACTGTAAGAAATTATAGGTTTGCATCTATAATGTACCATGTTAATATCTTCTTGTTTCTCTAGGTCAGCCTGCCAGTATTCTGGCAGGCAGCCATAGTGAAGGACTGTTGCAGATAGCTTCAGGGCCTCAGCCAGGACAGCAGCAGAATGGATTTACTGGTCAGCCAGCTACTTACCATCATAGTATGTACATGTTTTTAAAAATCTTTTACCTAGTTGAGAAAAATAGGCAGCTTTTACAAAAGCAAATTAATCCATGTGGGCCTTAATTTTTAGACAGCACTACCACCTGGACTGGAAGTAGGACTGCACCATACACACCTAATTTGCCTCACCACCAAAACGGCCATCTTCAGCACCACCCGCCTATGCCGCCCCATCCCGGACATTACTGTAAGCTCTTGTTTTTGTTGTAAGGTCTTTTTCTTTTGTAGGACTTTTTTTTTCTTTCTATTTTTAGTCATCCTACAGTTCAGTTTCATTAAATAATTTGTCCTTTTCATATTTTTTTTTTTAGTATTTTTGGTAAACATTTATTTGTAGTTATACCTTTGTTTTAGAGTGATATTTACTAAATACATTTATTTCTCTGTTGCCGATGTTTCATAAGCACCACATTGATTTCCATGCATTTGTTTGTTTTTGTATGTGTTCTTAGGTATCTTGTATCTGCCCATACTGGATTGAAACCCATAGACTGCAGTGATCTCAAGATTTCTCTCACCAGAATATTTAGTGCCATAGAAAGTTAGATGTTGAGTCTCTCAGTACTATATGTAGGCATGATTGGAAGGGCTACCATACAGATAGCCTGTAGTTTCAGGCAGAATAGGAGCACTATTCATTTGGCTTAGTACAATCAGGAGTATAAAACTTCCATATATGTAAAATCTCCTTTCCTTTCATTTGAAGATGAATAGTACCAAAGAAAACTTGGGAAATACCAAAAAGCATAAATAATATTACCTGGAATCCTAACATCCAAAGATAATCATTTCTAATATTTTGTTACTTTTCTTCTAGCTATATAAGTGGGTATATATAAACTGGGGGTGAGGTGGATCATGTTACTGGTGTATATATAGTCTTATAGTAATTTGACTTTAATAATTCATTTGTGATTTTTAGCATAGTGTCTTAACACATTTAATTATTTTAGCAACTTTTCTGTTATATATCCTTAATTTAATAAACATAAGCGCTTATTTTTATAATAGTCCTAACAATTTACATTACTTTTATACATCGCATTGTAAATTATATTACATATTATATTATAAATCATCTATAGTCTGCATTAAATTATATGTAAAATTATTTGTGAATTGCTTAATAGAATTTGACAGGTAGTACTAAAATGTTAGCTATTAGATATTCACGAAAGTAATTCGGGAGTATTTGCTTACTTGTAAAGTAAACTAAAATTTTAAGTTCTTAGACTTTGAGTAAACTTGATCAAATAAGTCGTAGGTATGATAATTATATTTAAGTAAAGTTTATTAAAAGTTTAACATTAGGAAACTTTTAATAAATAAAAATGAGATTTTTATTGTCTTTTCTTTAGGGCCAGTTCACAATGAGCTTGCATTCCAGCCTCCCATTTCCAATCATCCTGGTAAGTGTATTTCAAAATTGAGTCCCTGTATTTAAATTTTCTTTACGGTCATTTGAACACACTTGCAGATTTCAATATAATTGGAGGGTAGCAACTTCTCAGACAAGTACAATACTTATTATGATGTGAGTTAATCAATAGTTTAAGAGTGGGTGATATAGCCAGGTGTAGTGGTGCACACCTGTAATTCCAGCACTCTGGGAGGTAGGATCACAAGTTCAAGCCCAACCCAGGCAACTTAATGCTTAGTGAGACCCTCTCACAAAATAAAAAAAATAAAGTCTGGGGATGTAGCTCAGTGCAGGGGCCCTGGGTTAAATCCCCAGTACTGCCCGCCCCACCCATTATAGAGAGACACACACACACACACACACACACACACACACACACACACAGAGTCATATACAAACTGTATTTGATTCATTTTAACTGTCTGTGAAAGAAAAGACAACTATGTTTTCAATCACATATAAACTACAGAAGTGATAGTTTTAATACTGACTACATTAATATGTGGCAGAGTAAAACTAGGTTTCAAAATAGAACAGCTGTAAAACTGTAGTTTAAAAAGCCAGGGAATAATCTTAAATAAATGCTGAAAAGAAAATTCACTGTATCTTAGAAGAAAGATTCAGGAATATTTGGTTAAATTGAATTTATAAGCTCTTTGATTAAATTAGGTTCATAAGAGTAAGTAACTTTCCTCAATTATAAGATTATATGTAACTTTTTAAAATCATAGAAGTAATACAACAGAAAAGCATTAAAAATTTAAAAAGTAAAGATCTTCCGTAACACATAGGATTTTGAATCTTTTTCTCTATCACTACATACTATTTTTCTTAGCTTAAAAAGATGCAAATATAAGGGGCTGGGGATTTAGCTCAGTGATTAGAGTGCTTGCCTGGCAAGCACAGGGGCCTGAGTTCGATCCCCAGCACCGGAAAAGAAAAAAAAAAAGATGCAAATATAGTTGTTCCTTGGTATCTGCAGAGGGTTGGTTTCAGTATGCCCCTTATGTTCCAAAATCTGCAAATGCTCAAGTTATTTATGTAAATGGCATACTATTTGCATATAACCTACACATGATGGTTTAAAGTAAATGGTAAGACATACATAAGTTATATGAATGTAAGGTCTTGAGGGTCAGCATAGAGGGACCCTGAAACCTATCCCCTGTGGATACTGATAGACAATGATACATATTTCTAGGAAAGATTTTTTTAAAGAAATAGAGCCACAATGACCATAATTAAAGGACAACTTGTAGTTCCAAGTAGTTCTGCATAGTAAATAGTGTTGCTGTTGATTATGTTGATTGCAATTTTTTTTCTCCTGTTTAAAAATAACTGAAGGGAAGAGCTTCGTGCTTTGAACTTTTCTCTTATTTCAGTTTAAGAGATTGACAGAATCTCTGGATCAAAAGGCCAAATGGCTTTACAGTGACAACATCAAGAATATATGAGAACCTGTTTTACTACGTTCACTAGCAGTAGATGTAATTATTTAATTAAGTCGATTCAGGAGACAAATAATACTTGTTTTGGTTAGGAGGAAAGTATTGGTGGGGTAAACTTTTTTAAAAAACTATATTTACTAGATTATCTATCCTCCTCAGTAGTTTTTTGCACATGTTATTTTACGTATTGTTGTGACTTAGAACTTTTTTATGGGCTCAGAGGTCTTTCCTTTTCACGAATACTTTTTTTTTTAAAGAAATGTAATATACAGAAAAGTACATAATACACATTTACAATCTAATTTATAGTGCTGAAACCAGTGCCCAGATTAAGAAACAGAACATTGTAGTATTCCAGAAATTCATGTACTCCATGCATTCTGTTTTAGTCAAAACCTTTTCCTCCTTTTCCCCCATAAGTAACCAGTATTCTGCTTTTTATGGATATTGTACTTTTCTTTTTAAAAGCAGTGAATGTATCCTTAAACAGTATAGTTTAGTAGTTTGGGTTTACTCATTTTTAAAGTTATGTAAATAGAATTGTTCTGCCAGGATCTTAATTTATACGAATGAATATATTGTTAGGAAAAATAACTGTCTCAGGTATGAGAATTTTTGCTGTCACCAAGGCAGCATCATTGAGAATCATCAATGGCTTCTGGCACCTTAGGGGATTCAGTGTTTTAAATAGCTAAGTGAGATTTGGTCTTCAGGAAAAAGAGGAATCAGTGCTCTGAAGAAAGATTGAGTGAATGGTGTAGTGGCATTTAGTCATTTGTTCTTGGTTATAGAATCAGCAATTGCCTTTGGCCTCTTAATAGATTTACTTTATCATTCTTATGGTAGAATTGATGTTTAGCCCAAACAGCTACTGATGCTTAAGCAGTAACATTGACTAAATGAGGATATGTATCTGCAGCAGCCTACATTGACATTGATGTCTCTGTCTTTCTGTAGAGTAAGGAAGTAACTTAATTGTGAGGAAGATCCTGAACAGGTCTGTATGTAGCTGGTTGCAGGAGGAAATTAGCTCCACATACATACTTTGGATGAATCAGTAGATTGGGACACACATGGTCTTTGGTTGTATATAAAATAGGCCTCCAGGAATTTTAACTCATAACTGTTCCTCTTCTTTTCTCCTCTTCTGTTGTTTCAAGAACATTTGAACTGCTCTCCCAGTTAAGAGCTTCCTGTCGTAGTACTCTTCTCCTTGACAATTAATCTCAGAGAAATACTCTCAGTATTTATTTTTTTTTTTAATTTTTTTATTATTTTTACCAAGAACATGTATTGGTACATCGTATACATAATGTTCATAAAACAACACTAAGATACCATCTCACTCCAGAAAGAATAGCTATTATCAAGAAATCAACCAATAACAAATGCTGGCGGGGCTGCGAGGAAAAAGGAACCCTCCTGCACTGTTGGTGGGAATGTAGACTGGTCCAATCACTGTGGAAATCAGTGTGGAGATTCCTCAGAAAACTACAACTAAAGGTTCTATTTGACTCGGCTATTCCTCTGCTGAGTATCTTCCCAGAAGAATTAAAATCATCATATCACAGTGATATATGCACAACCATGTTCATAGCAGCACAATTTGTAATAGCTAAGCCTTGGAAACAACCTAAATGCCCAACAACTGATGAATGGCTAAAGAAGATGTGGTTTTTCTACACAATGGAGTGCTACACCGCCATAAAAAAGGATAAACTAAAGTCATTTGTATATAAATGGATGTTCCTGGAGAACATACTATTAAGTGAAATAAATCAGACACTTTCTTTTAAAATTGTACCTAGTCGTGTTATTTCTCTGCTCAAGAACTTGCTTTAATCCCTCTACTCATTGCTTGGCCATAGAAGAAGGTCCACATTCCTTAGGTAGGCAGAAGACAGTCTCTGGTCCTGGTCTCTGCTAGCTTCTCTAGCATCATCTTTTTTATGCTTTAATTATCTTGTACTGTGTACTTAACTAAACTTGCTAGATATATCATCTCTCTCTGCTAGTTTTGTATATGCTGTTCTTTGTCTGATGTATCTTATACTCATTAGTTATATATGTTGCTGTGTAACAGATTATCTCCAAACTTGGCAAGTTGAAACAGTAACAGTTTGTTGTGTAACTTACTTTCTGCTAGTAGGGATCTGTGAGTGGCTTAGCTGAGTAGTTTTGGCTCAAGGCCTCAGGAGGCTGTAGTAAAGTTATTGGCTGGGATTGTCATCATGGAGCTGGGAGATTTACTTTAAGTGTGATTTACCACCATACCTGGCAAATTCGTTGGCAAGAAGCTAGTTTCTGTTCATGGACTTCTTATAGAACTGCTTGTCCTTCTTCACAACACGGCAGGTAGGAGACAGTAAGCAGAATCTCAGCATCCTTTAATACTTAACCTCAGAAGTCACATCATCTTTTCTGTAAGATCCTATGTCATGTGGAAGAGGACTACATAAAAATGTGAGTATCAGGAGTCAAGAATCCTCGTGGACCATGTTGGATGATGGGTACGGTACCATGGATCCCTACCCTCTTAAATATAGCTCAGGCATACCACTGTTGGGAAGCCTTCCTCATAATTTGTGTTCTGGGGATTGAGGATTTAGCTCAGTGGCAGAGCGCTTGGCTAGTAAGTACAAGGCTCTGAGTTCAATCCCTAGCACCAAAAAAAAAATTGTCTTCTGCTCCCTAGAACTTTCTAATCATACCATATTCCAGTTACTAGTGTACATGTCTGCTATCCTTGTTTAGTGAACAAACAGAAAAGAAGCCAAAGTTACATATTTTTGAAAAAGGTTAACTTCGTTTCTTTTCTACAGACGTTTTGCTTTTTCTTAAAGCTAGGATGTAGTTATCAAAATAAATATTTCTAGTTAGTGAGAGGTTTCTTCATTGTCTTTGAGATTGTGTTCAAATTCACAAATGGATTTGAAACCCACAACTTCCCAGGTTTAGGGTGTTTTCTGGTATTTTGGAGCTATTTACCATTCAAGAAAGTACCTTCATGTGTTCTTAAATGATTGTCACAGGGCATCTCATTCATATTTGATTAATAAAAGGAATACATAATTAGTCTTTTAGGTAATTTTCCAGGTTTTAAATTTTTCTTGAATAAATATTTTCTTTCAGAAATTAAAAATGCCTCAGAGATGCATTTTCCCTTACAATTGAACAAAATTTATTAAAAATTATGCTTTATATTTCCTTGTTCCAAAAAATTTAGCTAATATTTCCTTTTTTTCTGGCCAGTGACGAACAACCCCATAGGCTTCATGAGATTGACTTCAGTAATTGAGGAGCAAAAAATTTAAAATATCAAAGTTAGCACCTAACACTCCTACTTCCTTTCAAATGAATTGTGGCATTTAAGAAAGCCCTCTGTGAACTAACTACATCCTTTTGTTCATGCTAATTTTGAGAATCTGCAGGCTTGTCATTTGTATATTTGGTCCTTGGGGCAAAGAAGTGAATGAAAAAGATTTAATGAGTATGTAGTTTTACCTTCCTCTATTTTAAAGAAGTTTTTTTCCTATTTATCAGATTGAGAACGGGGAAAAGTTTTTCACATGTATTTTGCAGCCCTACATCACCAAATTTTAGAGGACCCACTTAAATTATTTCAGTAAGTCCTGTCATCTTCCCAAATAGTAACTCCCTTCTTGCTGCTTTCCTAGGGCTTCATTTTTAATCTGTGGTGTGTGATGCAACTCCAATGCCAGTCTGTTTTATTCTCATTTCTTTAAAAATCCTTCTCAATATTAGCAGGTCAGTTCATATTTAACCTGTTCAGAGATGCAGCTTTATATAACCATTATTGGTATCTGTAATATTAGGCAAACAAGTCCTTTGCAAACTGGTAACTAGTAATGTTGCAATATGACTGCAAATGTTGGAATTGATGATGACAAAACTACATTTTTCTGAAACATGAAGGCTCTGACACCCCTTCCATCCCCCTAATGATTCTCACAGAAAAAAGTTTGCTTACCATGAAACTTTACTTCACTTGACCCTCTCTCTCTCTTTTTTTTAAACCCAGCCTTATAGATATTTTATAAAGAGTTTACCTTTTGGACTAATTAAGACCTCTTTTAAGTATCGTTATTATTTATTGCTGCTAGAACATTGGGTAATTAGTCTTTTCAGTTTTAGCTTCAGCCAGTATAACCTACCTGTTGTTTGCTGATGCTTTTTGTCCATAGTATAGTGAGATGTCTTTAATGAGAAATTTTTAATAGAAAATAACTTCATAAACACTTCAAAACTGATTCTCTGATCAGTTATAATTTGTGTTTCTCATATAAGAAATCATGTGATATTTAAGTGTCTAATTTATTTCACCTAACAGTGTGGTCTCAAGGTGCATCTGTTTTTCTACAGATTACTGAAGTTTATCTTTATGGCAGAGTAGTATTTTATTGTCTGTAAATACCACATTTTCTTTATCCATTCATCTGTTGATGGACACTTAGGCTGCTTCCAAGATTTAGCTATTATGAATTGTGTTGCTATAAACATGGAGTATACATGTATTACTGTAACACTTTGCAGAAGATACCTACAAGGGGAATAGCTGGGTCAAATGTAGTTTCTAGTTTTAGTTTTTTTGAGGAATCTCCATACTAATTAGGCTAGTTTATAACCCCACTGACAATGTAGAAGGTTTCCTTTTTCCCTTGCCAGCATTTGCTATTTGATTTTTTCGATGATAATCATTCTTTCTGGGGTAGAGTCTCATTATTGTTTTAATTTGCATTTCTTTAGTGGCCAGAAATGTTGAGCATTACTGAGCATTACTTCATGCATTTATTCACCATTTGTACTTCTTGGGTGAAGTGTCTTCATTTTGCTTACCCATTTTTTGTCTGAATCTTTTACTTTATTTTTCAGGGGGGTGGTGTCTAACTAATAATAAACCCAGTGAGAAAGAAATTAAGGAAAAAAATACCATTCACAGCACCAAGAAAAATTACTTACCTATAAGACCTCTACAATGAAAACTACAGTACTCTGAAAAAGGAAATAAAAGACACAAGAAAATGGAAAGATGTCCTGTGTCCCTGGATAGGCAGAACCAATATAGTCAGCGTGGCCATACTTCAAAATTGATACACAGGTTTAATGCAGTCCCAATCAAAGTATCAGTAGCTTTCTTATAGAACTGGAGAAAACAATCCTAAAATTTGTATGGAATCAGAAGAGACCCGGAATAGCAAAGGCAGTCCTGGGCAACAGAAACAAAAGTAGGAGGCATCGCAATCCTGGACTTGAAGTTATATTACAAAGCTACAGTGATAAAAACAGCATGGTGCTGGCACAAAAACAGACACGAGCCTCAGCAGAACAGAATAGAGGCTGCAGAAACAACCCCACACCCATTCAGCTATCTGATCTTTGACAAAGGGGCCAAAAATGTACATTAGTTAGCCTCTTTAATACATGGTGTTTGGAAAAGTGGCTATCTACATGGCGAAGGTTGACTCTAGACCCATATCTCTAACCATGTACTAAATGAAAATCAAAGTGTATCAAAAACTGGTGAAATGGAAATGCTTGCTGGAAGATAAAATAGGTAAAACTCTTGAAGTCATGGGTGTAAGCAAGGGCTTTCTAAACAGAACCCTGGTTGCATAGGAATCAATAAATACGATCATGTCAAATTAAAAAGCTTTTGCACAGCAAAAGAAGCAACCAACAGAGTCAAGAGACAGCCTACAAAATGGGAAACTGTTTTTGCCAGCTGTTCCCTCAGAGGGCTAATAAACTAGAATGTTTTTAAGACAGATGGTTCTTAGATCACCCAATTTTTTGGGAAAGATTTTATGTGGAAAGAAATCCATTTAAAATATTTTATCTATTCTTTTTAAAATAGGTCTAAAATATTTAAAATTATGCAGCATTGGCTAGCTCACATGGCCAAAATTAGTTGTTCACCACTTCTAAAGGAACTCAGAATTTTGCCCTGACATGGAACATACACCAGAATACTCTGACTTTGTTTTGTTAAGAGGAAAGTATAATTAAAATTTTAAAAAATTAAGTTTCAGTCTTATTTTATTTTAGAATTTTCTTGAAGGGGTTGAAATGAGGTTTAACTGAAAGTGTAAATAAAGACTAAAATGTATTATATTGGGAAAGGGAAGAAAATGTCCAAATGGGAAAGGAAACAAGGGAGGGAGAAAGGAACAGAGGGACAAGAGAAATAAGAAATGGAAGGAAAAAATGGAAACAAAGCTTTTGTAAATAGGGAGGGAGGAAGGGGTGAGGGGAGGGGAATGGGAAAAAAAGAAGCAACAAGATATATCATGTACAGGTACAAATCCCCTATGATGAATGTTATCACTATATACATCTAAAATGTACCATTAAAATTAAAAAAAAAATAAAAACCACTCAAATATCTTTTCAGATGGTTGAAAATTTTATTGTTTCAAATTCTAGTTCAGAATAAACACACTGAGAAACAGGTAAATGTACAGACAAACTGTACCACTCTCCCTTTCATTTTTCTGGTAAATGACACTGGGGTTTCTCCCTTCCCTTCCCTCCCCTCCCCTCCCCTCCCCTCCCCTCCCCATATGGCCTTTGCTTTTGCTTTTCTTTCTGAAATGTTCCTTCCACAGTCTTCACACAGATACAAGG
>PVJO010024906.1:0-23593 GCA_004026905.1 Hystrix cristata
TACAGTACCTTTCATGACAGAGGAGCAATGCAGGCTGCTGGACAACATGGTCGGTGACAGCCACCATGGCTTGAGCTCAGACTTCTGGTCGTGGTGCTGGACCAAACAGAGCCAAAAACTCTTATTCCTGCGGCTCCAAGGATGTGGATGACTGTCAGCGCCAAGGCTATCGAACAGGTCAGGGGTACCGGCCAGGTTGTGGTTGGGGAGAAACTGAGGTGCCTATTAGACATTTTACTAGGCACATCAGTTTGCTCTCTTGACTAGAATTCTGAGTTCATTCATCTGAGACAAATTGCTTGCGTTGAAACAATTTCAAAAGCCCAAGGTTCAATGCAAGAAAGGGATCACCAGGAGCCCGAAGCAAGGGAGGCACTCAAAGCCATAAAGGAGACCCGGTGTGGGGGTTTCACGACCCACCCCGTGGGAAGGGTCTCAGCACTGGGTAGAAATGGACGCCAAAGCCCGGGTCTTGCGCACTGTGGCAGAGGAACCAGGCTGCACAAGACCCTCCGTGGAAGGGAACAGTGCCGCTCAGGGCTGAAGCGCAGAAGGAGACTACCATGGATGGTGGCCCCAAAAGCTACTTTTGAGAAGCTGAAATCCAAGCCTCTGTTACATAAAGGCTCTGAGTCCCACCGTCCATGCCTCAGGGTGAAACGAAAGCAAACAATTAGCAGCTGACCTCATGATACTGCAGGGCTCTGGCAGAAGCAGTGTTAAGGCCCCACAGGACAGCTTTAGAGACGAGGCAGGTCCCCAACTCCTGCAGAAAGTGACTGCTGCCAAGGATGAATTCACAGGTGACCCCAGGTAAGGAGGGAGACTTGGGAAAGAGTCAGCAGATGGAGGAAATGGGATATTTATTCCCGAGAGGCTGGTAGTGTCAGAGCAAATGTATCTAAATACTAAATGAGACGAAGGAAAGGAGAGCATCTACAAGCATTAGAATCTATAAGCATTAAAAGAACAGGTGGAATAAGAAAGAGTCACATATTTCTGGAAGTGAAATATAGAACCACTGAAATGGAAGAAAAATAATGTTTGTAACAGATAAATAATCTAAATGTGGCTTACGGAATTAATGAACTAGAAAAAAGATAATGTAATTTATCAGGAATTCTGTACAGAAAGAAAAAGAAGGATAATTTAAGATATACGGAAGCAATACTTAGTGAGGATGAGAAAGTGACAATATTTAAAAAATATAGACACAAATTCTGAATATTGAAGGAGCACGTTGAATTTTTAAGCATTAAAATAAAAAATAAAAACTTGCCTTGAAACATCAGGGTGAAACTGTAGAATATGAAACAAAAAATGAAAATTTTAACAGTCACTATGAAGGAAAGACATTAAGCCCAAAAGGAAAACTTTCAGACAGGCAATCACTTCTACCAGACCTGGAAGTTCCCCAAGGAAGTGGCACAAAATGTGTAAGTCACAAAGACAGTGAACTATCGACAATACTGCTGTGCGCAGGAGACTATCAGCAAGACAAGGGACAAGATAAAGACGTTTCGTATGTACAAAGACTATGACAATTCACTACTCATCAATATTTTCTGAAGAAAAAACTAAGCGTGTATTTAGCGAGATGCAAAAACAATATAGAGTGATTGAGTAACTGTATATGTAAATCTAAGAATAGCAGTAAATAATATTTTTCATATATAATAAATAATACATAAATAATATTTTTTTCATATAATATAATACATCTAGAGGACAGAGAAAGCATATTGGTTTCCTTTCAGGAGGGAGGAAGCAAATCAGCATTACTATAGTACTTATGAAAAAGATATAAACTAACAGGCATGTTATGTGTTCAGTTAAAATTATGAGACTTGTTGATGAACAAATGTGTATTGGGCGAAGTGTCTCTCAGGCTGCTGGCAGGACGTCCCAGAGGACTCGCTTGCGCCGCGGAGTTCGCTTGTTTCCGATTAAGGTTCTGCAGAGGGAACCGCAAGGAGCCAGCCGCAGTCACTGAGTCGCTCTGACCCTCTTCTGAGCCCCCTGGAGCGCGCAGTTCTCTGCCTCCGAGGCGCTCCTGTTTGCCATTTCTCAAGGTGCAACCCGTGAGGCAGCGCGACCTCGACTGCGCCTGCGCGGAAACGTGCAGCTGCCAGGCCTGACGATTGCTCTTCCCTCGCGAATACGCGGCTGCTGCTTGCTTTCTTCGTGGGGACGCTGCTTTGGGAGTGATGCCTCTTGCTTTCCTTACTTGCCGCAAGTACTAAGCCTCCTCCCCTCTCCTGTCTACCGATTGGCCTCACTGGCTTCCGCTTACCAAGGCGAAGCCCGTGTGCTCGGTTGCAGGGCCTCTCCGGGCTCTTTCCTAAGGCTGCCAGCCCACATCGTGAGGGCTCCACCCGGTGACTGAGCCACCTCGCAAAGGACCCGACTCCCGCGTCACCCCTGGGGACTGGGCTTCAGCGTAGGAGCTCTGGGGCTGGGCGTAAACCTCCAGGCTGCAGCGAGGCTAAATCCTGCCACGCACTCTTTCAAGCCACAGGAGAAAGGGCAGCCGCAGAGACTGAGAGACAGTCTGCTCAGATTTCTTTTTGCTTTTTTAGAGGAAGGGGTGAGCTTGGGAGCCTGAGCGAAGGCTGGTGCCCAGGCCGATGTCTGTCAGACGTGAGGCTGCCTGACGCTGGAGGTGCTGCCCTGGACACCCGGTACTGACTGCCAGGGCTTCGGGACGGCCGGGCAAGCAGGCCAGAGGCCGGGCCCCAGGACGAGCGGCGGGCCCCTGGTAAGGGCTGGAGGGAGGCTTGGTGGCTAGCGGGAGTGTCTGGCCGCTGTCCTTTGCAGGGTCCTCTGTGCCCTCCCGCCCCTAACGTAGCTTAGGGTTCAGGTGAGTCGTGCCGGCCTGCACACTCCCAAACAGGTCCCGTTCTTCATTCTGCGATGGCACCCTTGATGGTCCCGCCCTGCGGTGAGGGTGCACTTTAGCCTGTTCTTTCTTCTTTATGGGTCTGGACAGATTCAGATGAGATTAGTTTTTGAAGGGAGGAGGCTCTTTCTGGAGATGTAGATGTGTGTTGAGCTTTGGAGAAATTGCAGGACAGGAGATAATGCCTCTGATCTTAATCCTACCAGAAAAGTTTCATGGGGGACCCAGAGTGGCGGGCTTTGTCTCTTACATCTCTCACGTGGGCGGACCCGAGACAGCCAGAGAAGCGGAGCCCCCGCGACTGGACCGCCCTCCACCGCCCTTCTCAGAGGGACAGCCAACACCCCCAGAGCTGGGATAGTTACTGCCTGTAGGGCCCGGACCCAGGCGGGGTCTTGCATTCAACGCGTTTTGAGTCACATTCCTCTCTCCTGTGTCCCAGCCAGGTGATTAGCTGGCACCAGTTACAAATGCACAGAAATTGTAAGCACTGTTCCGGGGGTCCTGTGCAGTCCCCCACCTCCCGTCCCCCAGGGCAGCAAGGGCAAAGGCCTTGTGCCCAGATGAAGGCAATGTGACACCGGAGCTCTGGTTTTTCTGAGGATGGCTAGAGTCACCTGGGCCCTGAGTCTTGGCATGAACAAGCAGAAAGCCTTGGTGGTGCCGGGCTTGGAAGTGTTGGCGCTCCCTCAGCACAGCATACCTAACCTTCCCTTGTCGCCTCCTCACCGGGACATGCGGTGGCTCCCCTTAGCCACAGTTTCCCTTTCTGCAGTTTCAGTTACCTGAGGTCAACCTCGAAGTCCAAACACATTACATAGAAAATTCCATGAACAAATAATTCAGAACTTTCAAATCGTGCATGTCCTGTATAAGCTACCCGCCCGTTAGCCACTAAGTAGCTTCTTGGTTATCAGGTGGATTGTGGCAAGATCACAGTGCTCGGCAAGGAACCTTACTTTACTTAACAATGGTGGGGCGATGCAGATATGACAAAAGAGACCATGAAGATGCCAACAGTTGGTCCTATTATTAACCCCACATTAGAGACAGGGGAAATCAGAACTGAGAAGAATAAAGGACTTTCCTTGAGGTCATGCAGCAAACACCAGCAGGGCTCAGACCTGAGTCCTCTCTGGGAAGCACCTCCACCTTGCTGCACTGATCGGACACCATGCTTGCCAGTGTCCCACAGCCAGGGCTGGCCTCTCTGCTCCGTACCTGCTGCCCCGGGCTCCTTCAGGAGGGGACGCACCCTGCACAGCTGGTGTAGGAATGTGGCCGTGCAGGTGTAAAGCACTCAGGAAATACTAGTGATCCAGTGGAGAAAAAAGAAGCCATAAGTTAGGTTCTTTGACTACAGTGAGTACATTTGAAAGAGAAATCCGGAGACCCAAGTCCCTTCTGTCTTGTTCCACCATTGCCTTAGAGCCTGTCTTCATAAGCGGCCTCCTCCTCCCACACCATCTCCCCAGTCCTGCCCAAGAGAAAAGGGAAAAAGTAAGCCCTGTTGAGCGGAAAACACTTCCTTTAAGGAAGTGCTCTGGAGGCTGCACATCTCTGTGCTGCTGCTTGCATTCCACATGATCGCATGAGCCCACCCTGAAAATGCAGCGGGGCTGTAGTTCGTAGCTGGGCAGTTGGAAGTCTCTGTTAGAGAAAGGGTCGGAGGAAGGTTGCAAAGCCTAGATCATTTGTCCTCGCCTCCTTAGTTTTCTTCGGTGGTCTCCTGGCTTTCGTAGATGTGAATACCTGGATGAGAGTTGGAAGAATGCTTTGCATAAGATCCCTCGGGACTCTGAGTCAAAGTTTGCTAACTGTAGGTTGAATGTCTCTTCTTTGACATGCCTGAGACCAGGAATGTCTCAGATTTCAGACTTTGGAATATCTGCATATGCAGAATGAGATATTTTGAGGGTAGGACTCAAGTCTAAACAGGAATTCATTTACGTTTCATACACACCTTATATACGTACCCTGAAGGTAATTTTATACAATAGTTTTTAATAATTTCACGCATGAAACAAAGTTTCATTGTGGCTTTTCTACCTGTGGCACCATGTTGGTGCTCAAAATTTTGGATTTTGGAGCATTTTGGATTTTGCATTTTCAGATTAGAGTTGCTCCACCTGTACTACAGAGGCAGTGTCCTCGAGGGAGTGACTAGTACAGGACGGAAAGCAGTCAGTCAAATTCTTTAATGCAGACCGTGTGATGATTCTGCGGGGCAGGGAGAACACTGGCCACAGTGACCGGGTGCTGGTTGTGTTGCTCTTAGGTGCCCGTCCCCAGGCAGTCACACACATGGTGAGTAATCCTGGCCTTCTCGTCTCTTGGCCTGGCTCTCCCAGGCCCTCGGCGTGAATGCAGAACAAGCCTGCACAATGTACAGGCTTGGTATGTGACAGAAAGCATTTGCCAGGCACGATTAAGCAGGATGAAGACTGCAGAAAGGGCAACTAACCTAATTAACAAGGCAACGTTAGTCTGAGGGCTTTACGGAAATTAATTGTTGTTATACAAATGCTGAGCTAATTGAAAATAGGCCTTATCAATTTATTAAAGCAGGCTCTTGAGGACCTGTGCTTAGAGTCGCTCTCCCAGGCAGTTCCAGGGGCTGCGATCTGTAAATCACTGGCACTGGATTTCCTTCCTATTTATTAGTGCAGCCATTGCTTTCCCAATCTGCCATTACTTCTGCCTCCCCCTCACCTGGGAGTCTGCTGCAGGCATCTGGAGGGTACTGGGAAGAAGGTTCTGGAAGGAGGCACCGTGACTCTGAGAGCCCAGCGTCATTTCACCTCACTTCAGTGGATTCCTCCAGCACACACACCAGACCTAGTTTCCAGTGTATTTGACTCATTTTGTGGGAGAAGTCTTATTTTACCAGTGCATATGATTAAGGCCACCCCTGAAATGACTTGATGCCCTGATGTTCTTGTTGTATGATCAAACCCTGGTAATTGTTGTCTGGCCCTGAGCTGAGGACCAGACAGCTTGTCCGGTTCTTTTATTTTGGACGTTAGGAGTGTGTCTGGGAGGCTCTTTTTGTTTTTGCAGCCGGGGTTCCACCTGCTTGGTTTCTCTGGCAAGGTGTGGGCAATGCCAGCCTGCCGGTCCAGTGTCCAAGCTGCATGGTGATGCAGTGTGCTGCAGAGTGCACCCCAAGTGCCTCGCGAGGCATAGTGCCAAGCCGGGCACTGCAGACTCTTGCTCAACACTGGTTGACTAACTTCTTCTGACTGTCCTAGGTCTCCAGGCCTTCATAAAAATGGGTCCCGACTGTGCCTGTGAAGAAGAGAGGGCAGGCCTGGATGGAATCCTGGGGCTCTGCCACCGAGCCCCTTCTCTTGTGTGTAGTGAGTGAGGCCTGGGGCAGGAGCGGGGTTGTCCAATCTTTTTCTTGAGTCAGCAGCCCAGAAAGTGGATCCACCCACACTTCCTATTTATTATTTCTTCTCCTGCTTCACACCATTCCTTCCTCGGGAGGAAAAGCCCTCAAGATGCAAGTATAAAAGCAGCTCTTCCCTACTGGCCCTTCCAGGGAACCAGGTCACACTCTCTCAGTGGTGTCTCTGCTTTCTGCTAGCTCATTTGTCCCTTTGTCCTTGTCCACGGTCGATCCTCTTCCACAAACAAAGTATGATGGGAATTGTGTGTTCTCTGGCCCAAATGCGCCACCTGCCCTGTGGGTTTGGAATCATGATTGCCACAGATGAGAAAAACCTGATGTTCCCGGCTTCTGAGTGTGCGTAGTGCGTGAAGAAGCCACTCGGGGGTCCCAGTGTAGATCTTTGCAACCGCACAGGCTACCCCTCCAGGGCTGGCTGTCCTACTGAGCAAAAGGGACTCTGGGAGTAAAGACTTCCCTGGTGGACAAGGCCCAGCCCGTCCATCAGGCAAAGGCCCAGTTCCCCAGCTGTGACGGGCTGAGTGTGGCAGGATTTCCACCAGCAGGAACTCAGAGGGCACATGTAGGAGGAGAGAGAAGTGGAGTGCCGTGTGGTCAGGATTGCGTTTGGGGGTGACCGCTCTGCCAGCTTCAGTGACAAGAGAGAGATTCTCCAAAGGGAATGAATCTAATCAGGAATTACAGTGAGAATACACACACCACAGTCAAATACAGGGCTGCTCAGGGAGGTAAAGGAAGACTTGGGTTTTAAAGGTAAAATGAGGAGGGTTACATGAGTTGTTTTGAGCAAAGACTGGCTGCAGTGATCAGTAATCAGTTCAAACCAGCTCAGCTGCCAAGCAGTTGCCAAGCAGTGTCCTTGAAGAAGTACTTTTTTGTGTAAAGCTGTAGTGGACCTGCGGTGTGCAAGGTTGCGGCTCTAGCAGAGTCGTGTGATAGTTCTTGCCATCCACCACACCTGCAAGACAGATTTCTGCTTAACCGCCAGGCTTTACGTGTTTTTTCTTAGGGTTTGACACCAGGGACCCCAGTTTGATTCTGATAGTTTTCACAGTTCTCTCTACTGCGTGGCGACTTTGAGAGTGGGAACGGGCAATTGGGAGGCTGTTGGGTTGTGACAGCTCATGGGGAGAGGTGTGGCTTGAAGCGGGAGATGAGCTTCACGGATCAGGATTGGATGAGGAAAAGGACGGGGTGAAGCACTAGCTGTGTGTGTCCTTGCTTCTCACAACATCAGAGCCAAGCACGAAGCTGCCGCAGACAGCGCATCCGTGCTTCACAGTGGGGTTCTCAGGACCGGGCTCTTCCTAGTCTTCCCTTCCATGGTTTTCCACCCAGAAGTCTTTGTCTCAGGCCAGCTGTCCCAGGGTGAAAGATGGTCCTTCCCTTGAAGGGCCTGGGTTGGTAGGACATGAAGTGGGGAAAAGAGAGGACACACTCCTTTCAGGGATTGTCCTTTTATTCTAGAAGAAGCGCCTTCTCAGGGGTGACTGCTTTAACTTTGCTTGCCAGATTCTATTTCAGGGTCACCCTTGGCTACCAAGTATCTGGGCAAATATAAACTTTGCCTGAGAATATTGTCACCTGGAACCAGCTCAGAGTTCTGGAATTAAGGAAGAATGGGCAGACATTCTGTGCGCTAAGTGGCCGTGTGTGGTCTCAGGGAGCCCACGTTGACCTGGGCACATATACAGGGTGGTGCTGTGTCCTAAGTGAGGGACCCTGGAGGTCTCAGGTCTAGCCCACCGAGAATTTCACCTGGGCAAGCAGCCTTTTGCATGCCAGGTTAGAGATGGGGCTGGGTGGTCGTATGTGGGGGGTCTAGAATTCCAGGGAGGCTTGGGCAGAAACTCAGGTCTAGGCTATACCTGTCTCCTCCACCTCTTGGTTTCCTTCCTACGTCTCTCTCCGCCTCTTGGGGGTGACTTTCAGGCTCAGATTCATGCCTGGGTCAGCAAACCCATTTTGTAGTCACTGCGGACTTAGAAGAACCACGTTACCAAAGGAAAGATGCGACTTATCCACAGTGAGTGGGGGTGGGGCAGATGGGAGGATGTCTGTAAGGGAAATTGCTCTTCGCTCCTGGATCCCATGTCATAGCTGGATAGGCCCAGAATGCTGGTGGTGTGCCCTTCCCGGTGCCTCGAGCTCCAGGGAATCAGGCCTGGGCTGCCTATATTACCTGTCCTGAGAGCAGCAGCCAAGGGTTGCCTTAGAAACATGGCTTGATTCATCAAAGTCTACACTAAGGCCCTTGGCATTTGTATCCCTAGAAGCCTGGGGCCAGTTTAGCCCGTATTAACATCTAGAATAACAGTCCTAAGGGCGGCTGCAGAGGAGCTTCACTCTAGTCCCACTACCTGGGAGCATCTTCGAGCCCCAGCATGCAGATCCCTCCTGGGCCACAAGGTGGAGTCAGGCAGAATTTGAGGACAATGGAGTCTGGAAAGAGAAAGGACAGACTCCCGCAGTAAACCTGAGAAATTATACTCCCCAGTCCCTGAGGGGCAGTGTCAGTGACAGGCCCATTTGTGGCTGTGGCTGCAGACTCTTTGGTCACTTGGCCATGTTCATCCTTGAGGCCTGAACCAGAAAGAAGGGGAGCTGCCGTTTTTCCCAGTGCTGGGCAGAGATTACAACCTTAGCAGGTCACTGACTTGCCCTAGAAGGTAGTCAGCTCTCCTACTCCCATTTTACAGACAGGGAAACTGAGAAGAAAAAAAGTGTCTTTCCCATGTAACCCAACTATCGAGGTACATAGGATCCAATCCAAGGTGTCCGCATAGCCAAGCCTTCCAAGCACCCATGCTGCCTCCAAGCAAAGGTCCCTTGGTATGTGCCAGGCATCGGAGCCCATGAGGCTGGCTGCTGCTGCAGGGAGGTGAGCCCAGCTAGACACGACTCCTCCAGAAGCACTACCCCGCGTGCTGGCTTCATGGGACCACGCAGAGCTTCTCTGGGAAAGGAGGCCCAGCGTGATGTGGACGCTAATCATTTCTGAGAGGCTGCTTTCAAGCCTGCATCAGAAAAGTGTGTGACGGAGACACATCTCAGCTGTTTCCCCTCGTTAAAGTTGTTGGTGGAATTGGCTGAGGCAGAGGTGAGGCTTATGACACAGTGTCCAGTGGGAGCACTAGAGAGGTAGTCATGTGCTGGTTCCTTCACTAGGAGTACAGGGCACGTAGGATTAGCCAAGCCTGCATAGGGAGGCAAAGAGAAGGTCATACAAAGGGGAGAGTATGAAGATTTGGGGAAGCAGCACCACTGTGTGGATAGGAAATTGAAATGAGTTTGGTACTGCTGGGCTGTGGTGTCTGCTGGGGGAAGAGATGGAATGCGATTGGACAGAGTCCAGTCCAGGAGAAATTTTGACCTCACGCTACAGAGGTTTTGCTAAGCCCACAGGCAGTGGAGTCACTGGAGGGCTTTTTCTGGGGAGAGGGTCACATGGGGACTTGTGTTTCGCACGGATTAGTTTGTTAACTTCAAGTCCCAAATGCCCTCTGAACCCTCCATGAAGACCCCACTACATGCTGACCCCTCCCTTCCTGACTGCTCGTTTATATGTGCTAGGCATGCAGGCCTGGAATTATTATATTTGTCTCTGCATTCTCTCTGCAGAAGTAGGGGAGACTTCCGGAAGAGGGGTGTCATATCCGGCCTGTCATTCCCTTGGGCTCTGTGCAGCCCAGTCTTTCCCACAGAGTAGGCATTTAAGAGTTGACTAAAGCAGACAGTGAGTGCCACTGAAATCCACTATAGCTGCGTATCTTCCAGAAACGAACCTCTTAGGGCTGCTTATCCCTGAAATATAGCAGAGGAGAAGCAGGTAGCCTAATTGGCACTGCTCCCATGTCGAGCGCTGCCTCTGTAATTAAATGTAAATTATGACTCATTCTGAGGACAATCAGTTGTGCTACTTTCATAAACTTTTATTTCATTATTGAAAGTCAAGATTTTTCTAATAACTTTTCCATTAAACCAGAGCTTGGTTTGCAACTGGAAGCTTCCAGAGACCCTGCAGCCCACCCCGGCCGGCCTTCCCAGCTGAGGGAACGCGACCCTTGGCTGTGTGCACCGCGGGGGGGGGGATGCAGAGCATCCGGGTCCTCTGCTGTCCCTGCCAGTAAACCTTTCAGAGCTGGTGCAGACAAGATGATCTTCAGAGCTCTGAGCCTCAGTTTCCTCGCCTGCTAGTGAAGGAAGTAGTAGGGTTGATGGGTCTGAAGATGAACGCCTGGCTACAAGCCACCCAAATACACGTCCAACATACATCGATTTCATCTCCATTCTCCTGACTTCTAGGTGGACTCTGATATCCCAAGTGGAACTTCAGTATTTTATGGCCCGTGAACCCAGAACCTGAAGGCCCTGGTTCTGAGACCAGCAAGAATGGGGGTTACACATCACCAACCAAGCCTCAGTTTACCCACCACAGGCCCTGCCTCACATTCAGAGTCAGTTTCTGGGAACTTGTTCCCCACCACTCTGATTTTTAAATACTTTAATGTTTGTATTGCTTTCTTGGTGTGCATGTCTGTGTGCACTGATGTGCACACGTGCATGCACGGGCCCATGTGTGCACAGGTGTGTGTGCGTGCAGGCAATCTCTGCATATGTTCGCACCATGCCTCTAGAGCCCTGCCCGTCATGTGTTCTAGCATCTGGAGGAGGGTGGAAAGCAGATGAGCGAGGCCTTCGCCCACCTTAGCTGGCCGAAGGTTCTCAGTGTCTGCCCGGAACACCCCCGAGCTCCCAGTTCCACTGCTGAGGTTGGCGCCTTGGCCGCCTCCTCCTGTGCCCGCACCACTGTGGAGAGAACTTTCTCAGAAGTTAGTTCTGCGGCTACTGCTGATCACCAACTGTGCTGTCTGAGTAATAACAGCGCCTGGGTGCACCCCCACTTCCACGTACCCAAGACTGCTCTCTGGTGCCAGGAACATGGCCTGCATGTTGTGGGATGAGGGCAGAGACTGTGGCATCCCCGATGCGTGGGCTCCACTCCAGCTGTCAGCTGGTAGAGTCTGCACCCACATCTGGGACTTCTTCATTCCTCATTTTCCTCCTCTTGAGACAGAGGATTTGGGTCAAGGTGAAGGGCCATATGTACCGACGTCTTTGTCACCTTGTCCCGGGAAACCAGAAAATGAATGTATTTTACAAAGATTATTTAGACAATACCATTGATAAGAGGATGCCATCTCTGATACAGCCACTTGGGGGAATTCCTATAACATAAAATATAGGTGGAACCAATCTAATGAAGAGAACGGTAGTCCCAAAAGGGTACCTAGGGGATCTAGAGTAAAAGGGAGGAAACTGTTGGGAACTTTCTAGTTTTAGACATGACAGACACTGCAGCAGGACAGCCAGGAAGAAGCACCTTCGTGAGGGCCAGAAGGAAGCACTTGGGGCGACGATCTCTTTTCTCAGTAATTTTTGTCAAGCAGTGACAGCCATCATCTCCTCCCTGCTGGTGGCGTGGTGAGTGAGAGGCAGGGACTTCCCTGCAAACCCCGTGAGGTCCGGGAAGCATGAAGAGCCCCGCTTGGGAGGGAGGTACTGGCATCTCCATCCTCAGACCCAGGAGGGCATGCAACAGAAGGCCTGAAGACAAGGACAGTCCACACTCTTCAAGAGATGAGAAGAAACTGCTTCCCTGCAGCAGAAACAGGTAACTGTGAAAATGAGAAGATAAACCGCAGCCTTGGTAACGGAAACTGTAGTAGATGGTTGACTAGTAGAATGGGAGTAGCTGAAGATCTTCTCAGGGACCCGGAGATTCTGCATGGGAATATCTGGAGAATGGAGCATGAATGGACAAAAAGATGAAATGTAATAAAAATGAAATTTAAGAGATAAGGAAGTCTAAGTTTCCTAATGGCCCAAAATAGACTCAGAAAGAAGACAGTAAGGTAGTAGGACAAGTTCTGTATGTGAGAGTGTGCAAAAAGGGGAAAACCTGCTCCCTGGAGACATCGATGAGGAATTTCCAGAAGGAAAAGAATTTTTAAAAATACACAGAAGACTTAACCTCTATGCAGAAAGAGCTAACTCATCATTGGCAAGACTGGATACAAGAGGACAATGGAAAAAACATGTTCTGAGAACATTCTTGATTTTGAATTGAGAATTCTGTCCTTGGCAAAAACAGGAAAACAATCACATTCAACTTGGAAGGGCAAATCAAAAGCATTCTGATACGTGTTTACACGGAATGAATACTTCCCTGTATCCTGTTAGCTAGGAACTTCCAGATTATTTTCTCTAGTCAGGCGTAGAATGTAAGCAGGAGAAAGACAGGATGATTAAGATAGAGTGGTAAACAAACCATCAAACCTCAGAGTTGAGTACAAAAAAGATTGTGAAATCCACATTTAGAATTGAAGGGGGTTGGTTTTTTTTAGACATTAGTGGAACAAAATTACCATTGTTAAAACTTAAATGTGACCACTAGAGAATGAAAGTTGGGTGAATAAAGTCTGAATCACACAAAGGATAAAATCTTGATGGACAAAATAGGATCAGTTCAATAAAGACAAGAACGATTAAAAGCAATAACTAGAAAAATTTGTGAAGAAAAGCATAAAATAATATCATCAGGATAAGTCCACATGTGTCAATTACCATTATTAATATAAATAAGGCAAATTTTAATTAAAAGATAAAGACTGTCAGACTGAAATTTGCAAGGAACATATCAAAACTGAAAGAACACAGTGAAAAAGTTGGAAATAATAAGCTGGAAAAAGAATAATCAGGACATATTAGCACAAAGAAAAGTGGTGCAGCAGTATCAGACAAAAATAATTCAAGTTCCTATGCCTGAGGTAGAGCTGCTTATGCCCTCTAGCTGGGACAGTGGCCAGTAGGGACAGGGACAGCACGCAGGGCCACAGGGTCTGACTGATGGAGCAACTCACAGAAGCCACGAGAGACATAGCTGCATCGCATTCTACCTGGAATATTCTGGGGTAAAAACAGGAGACAGAAATCCGTGCAGTGAAAACACAATTTCCAGGTACATACTACAAGACTAGGTGGAAATACAAACTAGAAGTCCATAGTTATAATGCTTACAAAGATATTTCACTTAGAAATAAAAAGACAAAAATGATAAAGGCTATTTACAAATGTAAACAATTTTAGTAGGAGAACTAAATTAAGGGCAGAAATTAATGCAATGGAGATAAAATTTCTAATATTAAGTAAAACAACAACAATAAAACTACAGCTGGTGTTTTAAGAAGACCAATAAAATAGGTCAACTTTCTGGGTCTGAGTGTAAGAAAAAGAAAACTCTAAGAACAAACTATCCTGACAGACTACAGATATGGAGGAGATCTTAACATTTCAGATGTGTAAATCTTTGTATTAACTTGAAAATAATACATAAAAAACAGGGTTTGTCAGGAGTAGGTAAAGATCAAAATTAGATTTAGAAACAATAGAAAACCCATCTATGGAATTTTAAGAGCAGTAAAAAATGTACCCCAAAAAGGTCAATTTGTTAGAGAGTTTTAGGGGATCCCAAAAACCACATCTTCAATAAAAAGACACACTGTATATTAATAAAAAGTTTCAGACCATGCAGCATAGAAAATGACTGATAGGCTTCTCAATTTATTCCACAAGGCAGAGAAATTCCCTGGATGAGTGCAGGGGAGAAAAAGACAATTTAAAGCACACAGTGAAATTTTCCAATAACATATTAACAAATTAGATGCACTACTGCATAAGAAATATGTCATTAGCAGAAAAGAAATAAAATGATGTATACATGTTCCATATTTGTAATTGTCCTGGACCCCTGAAAAATGATAAAGTCAGTATTAAAATCCTTTTCAGGAGTAGATGTTTCTGTATCAGGGGTAATTTTTAGGTAGTTCACTGTGCTAAACATTAGTGGAGAAGCAATCACTTGATCACCTATATATCTGGCTGAAATGTTGGGGTTAACGAAGAATGAAGCAGTAAATACCAGGTGATCAGTCCAAAGCATTTAGGAGAGGAGTTTATCTGCAGAGAGCTACCGTGTCCTAGCAACAGACAGTGAGAAAGGTGGCGTTTGCTTAGGTGTGTCAGCAAAGGGCCTGGGCTTTAGAGTTTATGGGAGGGTGTAAGGAATTTGGCTCAAGGCTGTGGAAAGTTTCCTTGGTTTAGCAACAAGCTTGATCTCTCAGTGTTTTGAGCAACAACATAAACAACTTTATCAGAACGTTCAAGGCCCAGTTTAGGTCACATCTGCAGGGAAGATGCACCGTTGCTTGGGTCACAGAGTGGTTGAAGCACTCTGTGTTTTTCCGTTGGGAGAAAGGAACTGAGGGAACCATGCAATTACTTTAATGGTATAACATTGCTATTAAGCCAGGAAAGGGACCAGAATCCCCACTATCATTATACTGAAGTGGCTAAAGAACAAATCAGAAGATTTTAAACGAACTATAGTGTTGGAAAGATAAAACAACATTTACACACATTTATATATGAATGGTATTCAAGAAAATAAATAACTTGATCCATCAGCTGAATATAAATGAAGTATAAGTAGAATGCTTTCTTATGGATCAACAGTAACCAGTTAGAAAATAAAAATGAAAAAACACTTCCTATGCATTCAGCAGCCTAATTATTATTGTGTCTAATTATTTTATACACAAATAATTTGGTATCAACCTGACAAGAAATATGCAAGATGTAGAACAGGAAAATTACAAAATTATAGAGTGTAAGAGAACAGCATTAAAACAAGTCCTAATAAATAAATGCTGTGTATTTGGATGAAAAATTCAGTATTTAAAGAAGTGTACTCTCTTTTCATTAACTTGCAGAACATTTCAACAGAGTGTCTACTGAATTTCTTGTGGAAGTTCAAATAAAACAGAAAATGAACAAGAATAACTAAGGAAACATGTGACATAGAAGATTAACATATAATAGAAGCTATACTATCCTGCAAATAAATTATTAAGTCTATGATACATGCACAGGGCTACACTAACTTACTGTAACATAAATCTTAGAAAGTGATAAAGGATTTGTGGTCATTTCTGTCTTTATACAGCATCTCAAATCTGTGAAGAAATGTGACATTCTAATAAACGGTGTTGAGACAATTGATTGCACATTTGAAAAAATTAAATTAGATGCCTAACTCTTGCCATGTGATGAATCAGCTGTATCAAAGAACCACTTTTTAGCAATTAGCAAAAAATAAGGAGAAATTTAAAATAATATACAAAAATATTTTGGGGAACACATATAATGTAGATTTTTAAAAAGCAAAACACCATATAACTAAATACTAGAACATCTAGAAGAGAATAACACCATTAATAAGTTACAAATGCATACTTCTGGAAAACAAATATTTCACAATTTAGGGATTATTATCTATTCACATGTGAAGAACTTCTAAAAGTCAATAATGGAAATGCAAATAATTGAAAATAAAAATGGGCAAATAATATTCATAGGAAATTCATAGATTAAGCAAAACCTATGAAAAGATGCTTAACATCAGGAGAATGTAAATTTTCCTATGATACTATTGCTATGGCTTGTATCTAGGTGTCCCCCCAAAGCCTCATGCTCTCATAGGTGGGGCTTTTCAGAAGTGGCTGGATCTAGGGTGTGTGAATATGGGTTAAGGATGTGTGATAACTAAATGGGTTTAGTATAGTTCTGGGTGGGTATAACGGAAGGCCCATCCTAGGTGTGGGTGGCATCAACCAATAGGCTTGTAGCCTGAACAGAATATAAAGGGACAGAAAAGAAGTGAGGCTCACTGCTTGCTGCCTCCTGCTTGCCCTGCTGTGGACTGTTTCTCCTCTGTGACGCCCCTCTGCCATGCCATCCTGCCTTGGAGCCAGCCGACTATGGACTAAAACCTCTATAAACAGTGAGCCAAAATAAACCTTTCCTCCTTTAGCTTGTGAATGTCAGGTATTTTTTTTTATCAGCAGTGAGAAAAATAAGACACCTGTGTCTTGTTTTGTCTCTCTAGTTTGTGAAATTAAAAAAGACTAATATTGACTGTTAGCAAGAATGTGGAGAAACAGGACTTCTTGTATGCAGTGACTTAAAGAGTACGTTGGTGAAGCTGCTTGAGAAAGCAAGTTGCCAGTCTGTTCAAATATATAATGCAAGCACTTTTGATGAGGAAATTCCACTTCTAGGATGTTACCCTTAAAACAAAAATGGAAACAAACAAGTAAACAAAAACTTTCAACCTATAAGGATAGATACATAATGATGCTTATTCTAGAGACTTTTTTTTTATTCTAGAAACTTTTGTAAGGAGAAAATAATGCAGCCATTAGATAGAAGGGTGCAGACCTACGTGGACTGCATCAGGCAGATGCATTAATGCATGTCCAAAATATTGTTAAGTAAGAAAAATAGGTTTGGGGTTTATTTTATTTTATTTTTTACCAAGAACATGTATTGGTACATTGTATACATAATGTTCACATTCATCATGGTTATTTTGTACCTGTACATGTTGTATCTTGGTTTCCTCCCTTTCCCCCACCCCTCCCTTCTGTTCTAGGCTAGGAATTTAGCTCAGTGTTTAGGGTGCTTTGCTAGCAAGCATAGGCCCTGAGTTTGATTCCCAGTATGAAAAAAAAGAAAAAAAAAAAAGAAAATGGTGTGTCATATGATTCTATTGTTTAAAAATAACTTTATGATGATAAATGTTCATGTTCATATACATAGGTGTGCAAGTGTGTGCACAGGGAAGTTGCATCTCCTGGCTGACTGCTTGCCAGAGGCTGGGGAAGGTGAGGCTCCCGATGGGTGAGCTGGTCAAGTCTTCAGCAAGAAGGCACTGTCCACTGGCTCTGCTGGCTATTGGGAGGCTGGTCTGAGCTACTCTGTGATCTGTCACAGAGTCCATCATTAGTGCAGATGACTAGTTCTTTTTGAGGTAAAGGGTGCTGCACATTATTAAGCCACATTCTTCAATCAATCGACTTGAGCTCTAGTCCATCATCTTGGAAAGCCTTGTGTAAATCACTGGGGCTAGCAGCTGTGGGCCCAGCTCTGGAAATGGAAGGTGGGGGTCCCCAGGGATGGAGCCCCCATCTGAGAGGAACCGTGCTTGGCCCTTACAAAGCTGCTGCATGCTCCCAGGGGGACCTGGCTCTCACTGGGAAAACCTCTGCAGAGTGGAGAATTAAGATGCTCCAGGTGCAGCGCCTTTGTCACCTTGGTGGGGCAAATCATTACCGTGTAAGTTGTTCAGCTATGTTGCAGTAATTGTGTCTGCAGCTAGTGCCCAATGTGACAAGATTAGCAGAAAGCACAGTTATTCATCAGTGAGTTGTCACTCTCTAATTGTCCTTTAAATGCATCTGAATACAGCAGAAGTTGAAGAAGGCAGGGAGGGATGCCCTTAGCTTCTTGAGACTTGGCACTTGTAGATGCTGAGAACATGAAGAACAGTTTCCAGAGGAATAGTGACCCCAAGTGAAGGCACACCTCCCCACTGCTTTTCCTGTCTCCTCTCACATCTACTGAAAATCCAGGGCAGCTGCCATCTATTGAGGGCTGACCATATGCCAGTGGGTTTAAAAATAGCATTTTATTTGACTTGTGTAATGACCTTTTGAAGTGGGTGTACAGTGTTATGCCCATTTGCAGATGATGAGATGAAGTTCAGAGGAGTTAGGCAATAGTTCAACATTCTGTGGCAGGTAAAGGCAAATCTGGGAATACGACTCAGTTCACAATGTACGCGCCTCTGTGCGTGTGTGCGTGTGCATGCACACTGGAGAAGGCACATTGGAGACATCCCCCAGGTCTGAACTTCTCTCTACTTTCTGGGACCTGGCTTATGTGTGTCTGCTAGAACTCTCCAGGACAGTAGTCCTGACAATTGCAGGGCCAAGGAGGCACCCGTACTGTCTAAAGTCCTACAGCTGGTTGACATTCATTTTTGCGGCCGGATTCCCCTCAATGTACTGACACATGGGCTCAAAGCAGTTTTCAAGTTAGTGGGGCCAGAAAGTGCACTTTCCCTTTGAAATGCCAGTTGGGGACCTGACCCTCCTTTATGCTGAGCACTCTGAGGCATGCTGCCTTCCCAACTGGCCACTGAAAGGACATTGTCCCTTTATCTGTGTTAGGGTAGACCTGGCTGTCTGTATTCCAAGCCAAGATCTTCCTGGAATCCTCTGACTCTTCTGCTTTGCCCAAGCCTGTGGTTGCTGCTTCTAAAAATGCATTCATAACCCTTTTTCCTGGTGTAAGAAAGAGCTTCTTGCTAAACTTTCTCAAATAAGAAACTTTGTACTTTCCCTTCTTGAGTAAATGAGTTTGAGAGGCATTGAGGTCCCCTCTCAATATTAAGGGGGCTTCTTGAAAGAGAGCAGTAGGGACCAAAACTGATAGACTTTGTGCATTCAATGACGCAGGTTTCCTCTTTCCTGAAGGGGGGCGTTATATATACAGCACTTTATGCCTTCTCTTGGGCATAGCTGGATGGCCAGCATCACTATTCTTGTGTGTTGTTACCATAATTAAGTAAAATTGTGGTTGTTTGCACACCAGCCCTGTGGTACCTGACAGCCAGTCTGATAACCCACATGAGCTTCTCAGTGACTAATGCGCCGGTTAGTGTGTATAGAGATAAAGGGATGATTCACATCCAGGGCAGGATGGCGTGGGAGGCCATGAAATTTCATCACGGTACTCACATTGTCACACAATTTAAAACTTAGGAATTATTCATTTCCGCAGTTTTCCATTTAAAATTTTTGGATCCCTGTTGACTGTGGTAATTGGAAACAGAAAGTCAAGCTTTTGGTGAGAGTGAACTGCTATCAAAGCACTATTTACAGGGTTGTAATCTGAAGGTGTCTCCTAGCTCCCGTGTTGGAAACTTAATCCCCAGTGCAGTGGCATTGGGGCCCGACACGGTGTGTTAGGCTGCTCCCCTTGCCCTCCCTCTTAGCCGTGTGCCATGGGATGACGCACAAGAGGGCCCTCACCAGCCTCCACAGTGGTGAGCCAAACACATCTCTGCTCCTTATAAACTGCCTGGTGTGTGGTATGCTGTTATAGCAGCACAGAATGGACCGCGAGATCTGCTGAAATCAACTCTCCAACTCTCGTCTGTACATGATTTTTTTACCATGTGACATTTGCAATCTTCCCAATTAAATAGGCAGAGTCTATTTCCACACATTTGACTCTGTGTTTGACCTTCTTGACTTCTTACGGTCGATGAGAGGTCGTCAGACGAGGAGCAAGCAGGGGCATGAACAAGTCTTTGTGCTATTGTGCCTGTTCCTCCCGGTGCTGCGGCTGATGTGAGCACACTTTCTCCCAGGGCCCTGGGTGGGGAATTCCTCACTTGCCCAGTCAGGCCATTCTGAGTCAGCCCAGAATTGGCCTTGGGCCCCAAGCTGCTCCATCTGATGACTTCAGACACCTGAGAAACAAGGGCTTTGTGAAGTGAGGATCTGGTAGCCATAAGGCAGCGTGTACAGAAATACTTGAGTCCTCCTTCAGCTTTTAAGCATATTTTCCGAGAGGCCACATCCTGAAGTTTAGCTGTAACCCCTTTTAGCTACTGAACGATGGTCATACTGGTACCCCGACCTGGGGTGGGCTTAAGAATTCACAACTCCAAAGAACGTGCCTAAGGACTTGTGAGAAGGGAATTGTAATGGTGTTAGCAAAGAGGGTCCCCTTTCCCATCAGGATGCGTTAAACCTCTTCCTGACAAATCTAGGAAAAACACAATATTATTGAAAATTGTCTCAGTCCTGATTTTTAAACATTTTCATTCTTTTTATTTATTCATCTTTCTCAAATTATATTGATTTGGTAAACAGAAAGTCGATTCATGATAAAGAATGGAAATAATGTAGAAAATGAAAAAACCTTCCCTGGATCCAATGATTTTCAGAATCTCTCTGGGCTGTGGGTGGCCCTCTCCTCAAACATAGGAGCTAGGAAGGGGACAACCAGAGCTAAACAAAAAAGTTCCCTCAGTAAAATGGGATTAGTGACACCTACTATGTTCAGTATGAAAATATTTTGTTAAATTTTTCTTCAAGTTAAAAGAAAGTGATATTTAAATGAAGGGAATTACTGATCTTCAAATGAATGTTACCTTGCCATGAAAGATACTATTTTGTAAAAGAGCCCTGAAAGGTTGAGAACAAGAATATCAAAAACATTAAGGGGTTGGAGCCTTTCTGTTTTTACCTCTGTGTTTTAATTTCAGAAAATCTGAATTAACACTCCTATAACTCTCCTTTGTCTCACTAGTTCTTCTTAAATTTTATTGGTGATATTTAAAATGTTTACTTTGTCAAGGTTAGTAGCATTTGCATTCTATTACACAACAGTTATTCTGATTGGATTTTAGGCTTTTGCTATATTTAAGTGAATTTGATATCTATGAGTTCTCTTTATAACAGCTTTCATTCTCCTGGTGGGATATGTATGTATTTTACTCTCTCTGCCTGCTTGATGGTTTTTTATTACTGAACACTTCTGCTTCTCCCTTTTCCCTGAAAAACTCTCAGAGACAATCTTTTCCTAAATTTCTGATGGCCCAAGATTGTCGTCTTCCTTTACAATCATGGGGAAACTTGGCTGGGTAAACAATTTTTCTTTTCCTTCAGAACTTTTTAGTCCATATTCTGTCCTGGCTTCTTTTTCCCTTCAAAAATTATTATTGTGGTAAGATATACATAAGACAACACTTACTATTTTAATCATTTATTTTTTGCTTTTATGTCTTGCTCCAAGGCTACCTCTTCCCTGTTCATGTTAGTGAGCTGACATTTTTCTTTGGCAATGTCTGATAGTTACAGCCTATTTTTGATGTGTTTATTTGTGACTATTATTCCATAAAGCCAGGATGGGTGAGTATGTTACTGGGTAGAATTTTATTGCTGTCAGAATGTTCTCTCAGTGGAGGTGGGGACTGATAAAAGGGACTGGCCACTGGAGGTGTGAATTGAATGGTGTGTTCTTGTCTGTGGCTCCTCCCTTTCTTCTCTGCTTCTCAGTCACCACGTGGAGAACAGGTGAGTAGCCTTCCTCGTCACGCTGTTCTGCCACGACATCTCTGCCTCGGAGCTGGCTGACAATGAATGGAACCATCTGAAATCGTGAGCCAAAGTAAACTTCTCCTCCTTTTAGTGGGATGTCAGATATCTGTTCCGGTGACAGGGAAGTGATTAATGGAGAAAACTGGTACTGGGAATTGGGCCATTGCTGTGACTGTACTTGACCACATGCTGACTAACCTGGTTTTTCAGAAGCCTGTACGGTTTGCCAGAAGAGTTTGAAGAAGTTCAAAGATGCAGGGTAGAGAAGCCCTAGAGTGCGGTGAGCAGTGCTTGATGTGTGATACCGATTAGCGCTCAGAAGACCAGAATGATGATGAGATTGCAGATAGTAAAGACCAGCCTCAGTAGTTTTCAGTTGGGAACAAAGGTTTCATAGGCAGTTGGGAAAAAAGCTATGTGTGTGACACTCCAGCAGAAAATTTGTCTTCATTTTGCTCATGTTCTAAAACTTTGTAGAAGGCTGAGATTAAGAATAGTGGACTAATTTTTCTGGAGGATGAAATTTCAAGGCAGCCAGAAATTTATGCTGTGGCATGAATATTTCTGGTTACTTTTAGCCAGATCTATAGTGAAAATTAAGAATGAAAAGTGGAGGTAGGCTGGGCATTGTGGCACACGCCTATAATCCCGGTACTCAGGAAGCTGAGGCAGGAGGATTGCCATGAGTTCAAGGCCAGTCTAGACTTCATAGTGAGTTCGTGGCCAGCTGAACTACATAGCAAGACCCTGTTTCAAACAAACAAACAAACAGATCTTTGGAGTGAGGCTTGAGCTTGCAGGTCAGGCCGCTTCCCAGCGCGGATCTGTGCTGGCTTGGCCTGCGCACCGGCAGGGTAAACGTCAAATAAGGTGGGAAACACCTTGCACTGAAAGCACTGTTACCTCTCTCCCTCAGTGTTTTTTGTTGTTGTTATTTTGGTGGTTTTTTTTTTTTCTTTTCCCATTTCTCTTCTGATCCAAGCCATCACTATCTGGTAAAGCCAACAATACCCACACCACTAAGGAACTTCTAGATACATAAACTATAAGGAGACGTGGGTGGGCTACCAAAGATCCCCCAGAGAGCTGCAGTCTGACAACTGCCCCAGACTCCAGGCTTGGAGGCCAGGATCAACATAATACCCAGCACTGACCACTGCAGGCATGGTAGGGCTAACGAGCACAGAACCAGGTTTCGGCCTGTGCCCCCCACAGAGTGGTGGCCACCAGAGAAATCCCACTGTATGTGTATGTATACATAATATATGTATATATTGGTTTTGTTTCTCCTTATTTTCTCTTTCTCTTATTCATCCTGATACTTGTCCAATACATTCTCTAGTCTACATATTCTTTCTTGTTTTTGTTGTTTTGATTTTTACTTTTATTGACTCCTGCTTGGCTCATATCTTTCCTTCCTTAAGCAAATGCTGTTTTTCCTTTTCTTCTTGTTTTCTCTCTCCTTTTCCTCTTTCATATGAATAAATATTGTATAGAATCTACATGGTTTGACCCACTACTATCACCTTTTACTGTTTGTAAACTATCTACTCAAGTTTCCCAAAGCATAAGTAATATCCTATTGTAAGTTTTACATCTATTAGAACTTTCCTCATTACCTCTATACCTTTTCTGACCTCTCATTATCCCTGCTACAAGCAGGGGGGAGAAATCACTCTACTAACAAAATACCCACTACATGCAAATTCCTGGTTTATACTGGATTCTGCTTTATGACGGTGTAGACCTTGCTCTTATGGTTAAAGATACAAAGTTAATTTCTACCACAGTCAGTCAATTTCATGAATGTAATTGATGCTATTGTTAATGTACTAGGGTAACGAGTGTGCCATACAGGCTATAACCAGTTGTACATTCTCATATGGTAATACTGTAATTATCTGAGGTAATAATCATTGACATAATCCAGGGTTTTGAGACAACCATGAGAGCCAAGAATCACATAGTGCCTAGAAGACACTGAACAAACAGAATTCTCCTAAAAAGTATTGATATTTGTCTTCAAGCAGCCTCCCATAATCAAAATATAAAAATCAACACTGAAACTAAAAGGGGGGAAATACATGTAGATACTAAAAAAAAAAATAAAGAAGGGCTGGGGATTTAGCTCAGTGATTAGAGTGCTTGCCTTGCAAGCACAAGGGCCTGAGTTCGATCCCCGGCACCACAAAAAAAAAAAAAAAAAAA
>PVJO010024907.1:0-23516 GCA_004026905.1 Hystrix cristata
TCTTCCCATTTTCTGATGTCCTCTTCAATCACTTTTTTTCAAACTACTGTAGTTTTAATTGTAGAGGTCTTTCACTTCTTTGGTTAGATTAATTCTTAAGTATTCAATTTTTCTGGATGCTACTGTGAATGACATTGTTTCCTATTGTTTCTTTCTCAGTCAGTTCATTGTCAGCATATAGGAATGCTAATCAGTTTTTGTGCATTGATTTTGTATCCTGCGATATTCCTGAATTTGGCTATTAAATGTAGGAGTATTTTGGTGGATCCACTAGAAGTTTGTAGAAAGGAAATCACACAATATATAGTATTTTTTATCTGGCTTTTTAAATTCAACATAGTTATACCAAAATTCATTTATATTGTTGAATTTACCAATAGTCAATTCCTTGCTATTTGTCAGTAGTATTTCACTGTGCAGATGTAACACAGTTGTGTTTACTCATTCATCTCTTAATAGATATTTGGGTTATTTTCCATTTGCAACTCTTAGTACTAAAGTTGCTATAAGAACCCACTCATAAGTCTGCATATTTTTTGTCTTATTTAGACAAATATCTAGGATTGGAATGCTGGGCTATGTAATAGATGCATGTTTAACTTTTTAAGAAATGGACACTGTTTTGTAAAGTACCTTACTACTTCCTATTTTCTATAAGTTTTGTGGCTAGCTTTATAATCTAGTATGTAATCAAAACTGGAAAAGTATATTTGAACGAGATGTATTCTTTACCTTTTCTATAGTCACTCAATTGAGATCATTTTTATGTTATTTTAGTCTTTTCAATCTTGACAAAACTTATTAACCTATCGATAAGTCAGAATTGTTTGTAAACGTGCTGCCGAAGTGAGCACAAGTGAGAATTGTTTGTATTTCTATTTTTGCCCTATAAATTTTCAGACCATTTTGTTCATTAAATATAATTTTAAAAATCTTCTTTATGGGTGGATCTTGAGATATATCTATCTTCTCAAGGTATAATGATGAACTAAGCCTTTATCAGCCCATACAATCTTTATCTCTATCATGTTTTTCTCTTGGAGCCTCTTTTGAGTGATAGCAATACAGTTATGCTAGCTTTAGTTTTGTTAGTATTTGGTTAATATATTTTACTTTTTCCCCCAATTTTGTTCATTTAATGTTTCTGTGTTCTTATGTATCAAGTGCATCTCTTACGGACAATGTAGAGTTAGCTTTTTCTTTTTAAAATATATTCTGATACTCTCTGTCTTTAAAATGGTGAGTTAAAATATTTACTACTTGTGGACATTAATATGTTTTTATTTGTGTCTTCCATGCTCTTCTTGCTTTCTAAGTATATGATTTTATTGGATAGGTGTGTTTATCTAATTTTGTTTATTCCTCTCTATTTGATTGGAATGTATAGTCTATATATTTTTCACAGTTACTCTAAAAATTTTTATCACATATATTTTCTTTAAAATATGAATAAACCTAAATGATATGTCATCCTCCTGAATAATAAAACATCTGTAGAACATTTTGATTTGCACATTCCTTTTCCATTCACATGCTATTTAATTTTTTCTCTCTCTTTTTTGCTACGCAGATTTAACTTTAATGCTGCTTTTCCCCCATAAATTGATAGCATGATTACAATTAATGAGCTTATCATTCTTTATCGTATCACTAATGTTCTCCTTGAATTATACTTCTCTTCATGATCCTGTATAAATTGTCTTATATGTTCTCTCTATGGCAAACACCCACAGTTTTATTATTAATCTATAGAAGTCTTTGTTTCACTTTCATTCTTAAAATATGGCTTCACAAGATGCCTTATTCTTTTTTTTTTATTTTTTGGTGGTACCGGGGATCGAACTCGGGGCTTTGTGCTTGCAAGGCAAGCACTCTAATCACTGAGCTAAATCTCCAGCTGAGATACCCAATTCTAACTTGACCCTACTATCATTTGGCTTGCAGAGATGGTATGGAGGAATCTACACTCAATGTAATTTTAATTTCTTCATAGGTGATCTACCTCTAAGACTCTTTTTGTCTTTAATGTTTGATAGTTTCACTATGATACTCTGACAATGGGGTTTTATTGCTCTTGGTGTTGTCTTTTTCTTGCTTAGTGTATCTCGTGTTTTCTAGATCCACAGATTCTTTTATCACATCTTTTAAACTTTACAAATTCAGGCCCCATTATCAGCTCAAATATTGCATTTCCTCTATTCTCTAATCCTTCATTTTGTGGTTTAAATTTTCTCATTTTAACCTCCACATTCCTTAGTGTATCTCTTCTTATTTTCTACTTCCTTACATCTCTATATTACATTCTAGATAATATCAGGCATTAATTTTCTCTTCAGTTAAGTCTAAATAGTATGAAATCAATAGACATATATTATTTTAATGATACTTTTACTTTTAAAAACAGAATTTTCCTCAAGTTGCATGTTTATTCCATAATTATTTTTTCTTTGTTGGCCAGGTAACTAATATGCTTTTTACTTCTTTAAGCATGAAATACTTACTCTGTATTTTTCACCTGATTGTCTCCAAGCACAGTTCTTGATCATTTGTATATGGCTAATTCTCTGTCATAGTGGCTTATGTTTTATGTATTTGGTGATATCTATGTATTATTCTTTTATCCAAATCGATGGTAGTGAAGAATTTCTAAATTATGAATTAGAAACTTTTATGGAGAGAATTCAATCCTGTGCAAAAAAAGAAGCATGTCCAATCAATGGATAGTCCCAGGACACTTTAATACAAGTTGCAAATGGCCCGAAGATCAGTTTGCAGATAGCAGAAAGGCTGTGAACAACTATCTTGGGGCAACCCTGCCCTTCCTGGCCTCTTATCCGCTGGCGCTGACCTCAAGACTGCTCTTCAGCACCCCAGTTTCAGCTTGTACAATCTGCTTTGATTTTGTTGTTTGTTTCATATTCAACAAATACAATATCCACAAGATATCTGTGGACCACTACTATACAAGAGTGCCTATGCACCTTAAGGGTTGTCACTTATGATACTGGAAATGGAAATTGAATATCACTTTTTTTTCACAGTGGGAAATTTTTATTAACTTACATTGATATTTTAAATTTTGTCTGCTAAGTCCTTATTAACTTAGTATAAACCTATAGGTATTTCTTAATACCACAGAATTAATGAAGACTTGCAGTTATTAGGTTTCTGTAATGATTAAACTAACATTCATTTAAACAAGTTACTTCCCTGAAATACTTAAAAGAATAGTCTGAGGAGTGTTTGAAAATCTCTGTTTATAAACAGTGATTGATAATTTATTATGTATTTGGTACTGAAGATAAACATTTCTTATATAAAACATTGTTTTAATACACTGCACTACTGAGGCTAGTTATTAGATATAATATATTTTAATAGTAAAGAATAAAGCTTTATCTTCATATTTATTTTATTTATAGGAATTTATCAATGAAGAACTTTGTATCCAATGATAATAAACAGGTATATTGCAAGTGACCTTCTGTAGGAGAAGCAAAAAAGATGGCTGCAAAAAAAGAAACTGGATATCACTTAAAGCTGAACTTCAGGTAAAGAATGTAATTTAAGGGGGCTGGGGATTTAGCTCAGTGATTAGAGTGCTTGCCTTGCAAGCACAAGGGCCTGAGTTCGATCCCCGGCACCACAAAAAAAAAAAAAAAAAAAAAAAAAAACAATGTAATTTAAAAAGTTTAAGTGAAATTGAAGAGAACCTCCCCAACTGAATCAGCATGGGTTTGCAGGAAATAAGGATTAGAATCATTGCATGAGATTTTGTTTTAAATTTATATATGTACATGTTTGTATGGGTATTGTAATTTAAATATATATATGTGTGAGTGTGTGTATATATATATTTTTGTGGCTACAAAAGAGCTTGAAAGCTACTGTCTTAGAAGGATCATTCTCTGGCCTTCTTTCTTTTTGCCTAATTAACTCCTTCTCACCTTTTAAATACCAGCTCAAATGTCAATTCCTAAGGAAAGCCTTCTTTGTCATATCAACATAGATTTGATTCTATTGTTAATTGCTTTTGAGATTCACTTTCTTTCATTTTCAAACCTTTATTTCAGTTTGTAAATGAAATTTCACAGTAATAGTTGATGAACATTAGTCTTCCCTGGGAGACCGTGAGCTCCATGAAGATAGACTGTCCATAGCTTTGTTCACCATGAATACTCTGTGTCTAACTCAGGGCTCAAAATATAAAAAGGACTTCATAAGCATGTTTCACTAAATGAATCTGTGGTCTCATGAGGCTGTTCCTCATGGCTGTTCCACATTTTAGTGGTACCAGCAATGCTGGGACATCCTGCCAGATACTGTGTACACTGAGGGCAAGCTCAATGTCTAACCCTTCTGGGAATTAACTCTTTAAACCACAAAAGTGCATTGCTAGTTTCAAGAGAACTGAGACAATGATTGCATGCAGATGAGTTAAATTTTCTTGCCCCTTTTAAACAGTTGGCAGCTCAAAGTAAACACTGAGAAGTCTTTTAACAATCATCTGCTCTTCGGGTTTCCTGTGTGAGTGCCATGTCCACTACACAGTAGAATATGAACTAGAATCTTCCAAAACTCTGCAGCTTCAGCTTCTTGAGAAAGCAGGAGGGGACGTCTCTATAAAAAGCAATAAAGAATATTACTACACAACTTTTAAAATTATATTTCAACAGTGTAATTGTGAAAAATTTGAAGTATACAAAACAATACTGGCCTAGGGAGAGTAAGGAATTGTTTTAGAAAGTAGCTTAACTAATTATCTAATTATTGCTACATACACATGAATCTTTCTCTCTGTTTTTCTCTCTCATCTTTCATATCTGTTCTTGACCCTGAATTTGCTAATGTGATAGAACTTTGGAGTTTGCTATTATATGAACAGAGGAAAATGCACTAATGGCAGCAAATCAGATTATCCTTAATCATTTCTTATTTTTGACCGCAGATTTTAAAGAACAGGTTTTTGATATATGATCAAGGTTCCCTTCCCTCTCTAGGGTGGGCTTCCGTGCTTAAAGAATCTAGACACTGAATGTAATCCCCCTCAGTCTGATGAGCAATTCACATGTGGAGCTGTCTTGTTTGTGCATATTTATTGTCTTCTGCTTAGCTAAGTGAGGGTTCTCTGCCGCTGTGTAATTCCTGTAATATATAGTAAAACAGAGGCCTTGGTAGGGCTGTATCTTATAACCTTAGAAATGTTAATTCGATTCAGAGCAGGAAAGCTACTACACATCTCCAGAGTGACAATGCTTAGAGAATATAATATTTCATTTTATAAAAATAAAGATAAAGGCACTTTAATTTTTTTACTCAAGTTCCCTTTTCTTACTATCAGGGTTCTGTTCTGGGCTTTTATATGTAATTTACATTTGATCATCAACAAGAAGCCTATAAAATAGTAACATTTTGATTATATTGAGGCACCAAATGGTCCTATTTCAATCTAGGTGTCTGCTCTTAAAGCTGGTGATTGGCCCGCTCTGCTGTTATTTGCGGGTGGCACCGGAAGCCCATGACCCTCTAGCGTGTGTGTACTGTAAGGCTGCCTGTCACCAGCAGCCAGTCCCACAGGATCTGGGTCTTCCCTTGCTCATCTTAGTCCCTTCCAGTGCTCTTCACCTCACAGTTGGCATAAAAAGCCTTAGACTAGTCCAGGCCATGCCGCTCGCATAGTCACATTGGCTCTGGCTAGTTGAGCCAGAGATATGTGGTGCCAGCACCGTCCTTTGCAAACCTGGCACCGTGGTGCGGCTGCAGACTGTGGCCTGGTGATTCTTCCAAATGCTGAATCTCACGCAGCTGTGTGACTTGAGCAGACTTCGAGGGGGGGAAGGGGAGCAGCACTTACACAGTAAGCTTTCCTGGGCCCAAAGTTATGATAAATTTGTGAAGTGCCTATCTGAGTACTTTAACAAAGTACTCTAACAAAGTACTTTAGACGGGATGGTTTAGGAGCAAATAAAAATTTCTTTCTCACATTCTTGACTGAAAGTCTGAGATCAGGGTACCAGCACAGGTTGGTTCTGGTGAGGGAAGGCCCTTTCCTGTTTTGGAGACTCTTGACATCCCTCCTGTCCTTCAATAGTAACAAGAGGGTAAAAGAGCTGAGTCTTTTTTTAACTAAGCGCTCTAATCCCACTTATTAGAGAACTGAGATGCTTTTGATCACAGTCTGTAACCCAGAAGGGGTCTCTCACCAGAGGGCTGTCATAGCAGCCCTACTTTTTTTTTTCTCCACCCAGCCTCATTGCAGAGAGAACATGTACAATACTAAATTTCTGAGGCCCAAGCACGCACGTATTGTATCATTCCCAGTGAGACTCTCCAACCTTTAGAAAGATCAATGGCTGCAGAGAGGTGCTCAATGGAAGGGCCAGGACAGCCACTTCCTTGGCTACCATCCGGTCTATCCATCATTTTGTGCTTACAAGCATCTCTTGCAAATATGTTAGTACCTTTTCTGGCTGATCTACTTTACTTATTTATCTATTTATTTTTTAACAGACTCTCATTTCCAAAAAATGCAGAATTGGGAAGAAGTGGAAAAAATGCAATAGATAAGCAAAGCCCAGTCCTCTGGGCTCAACCAAGTGGTGTCTCATGGAGGCCGACCCAACTCTGTAATGATCAGTACACTTTCCTTTCCTTCAGTTCTTCCCCCAGAACAGTCACAACTGCTTGACCAGCTGCACGTAACTTGACATCAAACCAGCTGATTGATTTCCAGACCCTCAGATCATTCAAAACATTAGCCCCCTTCGCTGTTGAGTTGTCGGATCCTGTACGTCTTGGGTCTCTATTCTTCCTACGAGCAGATGATGCCTCAAGTTTTCCCTGCTTAGTTTTGATTTTTTTCTTGTCGAATCTCCGAGCCTCAGCCTCCCTGCTATACGTTACTTACAGACTGATACACCTTGCTGTTTCACTGGTGCAGTCTTCTTGCCTGGATCACTGGGTATGAGCCACCCCTCCCTGCTCCAGAAGGCGCCATCTCTTGGTGGGTGTGCATACTGTCCTGCTGGTACCTGCCGATGCCCCCTGCATCCAGGTCCTACAGCTCCCACTTCCCTGCACCTCTCTTCGCATATCTCGCTACTTGCGTATAGTTTGCTAACAAATCTCACCGAAGTTAACTTCTCAGGTTCTGGTCTCTTCTATGTTGATCTGTCCACGGTCAGGCTAACTCTATATTTTCGCAAAAAAAAAAAAAAATCAACATTGAATTTTCAAACATAAACCTTCAGCTCAACACCATACTCATAACCCAAACAGAGAAGCTCCTAGTAAATTCAGCAATCCTGACTTATAGCCTGCATTTTTATGGCAAACATTTTGTATAAACATATTTTATTATACTCATATGTTAATATTTTTGGCATATTTAAATTGTAAAGTCCCAAAGGCAAGCATGTCCTTAATGAAAGTGGTTTTCCAGAGAGAAACACTGAATTAAATTTAATCAGCTAAGAGATTGACTTCTGCACCTGTATTTTATGCTCTAATTTCTCAGCTCATGGTCCAGTTCATTTCTTTCACAAATATTTACTGAAAGCCTACTATGTGCTAGGTCGTTTTTCAAGGATTACTCTATCAAAGTAAAAAGAACAGATTCTCTCATAGATATTATGTTGCAGTGGGGGGCTGGCCAGTAACTAAATAAAAATATATAAATGTCATATGGGAAGAGATACTATAAAGAAAAAGGCAGGGGAAGGGGAAATCAGCAGAGAAAGAGGAAGGGTCAGAGTGGTAGTCCAATGAAGTAACCCTTGTACATTTTGCTTCTTTTAAAGAACAAGAGTCCAGCCATCTCCATGTAGTTGTTGCATGCTTCATTTTATATTTTTTGAAAAATGTAACGTGTCCAAAGACTTTTTATACCCTTAACACGCAGTATTTGCAAGCTGTGAGAAAAAGTGTATCGGACTTTTTAAAAAAATCACGTACTTTTCTTTTTCCCCTTTACACATTAAATATGGGGAAAATAAAATAAATGGATTTCAGTAAATATAGTATGTGTGCAAATTCGTTTTCTTTTTAACAGCCTTTGACCTTGTCACTGGGGCCCTTGCGCAGATGCGATCATCTGTAATCCTTGTTTACTTCAGCAGCAGTCTAGACGACACTAGCAAACTGCTTACTCATCATTTCCCCTACAAACCCCACTGCCCTGATGCTTAACCAGTTCGCATCTCGGGAAGCCTTTGGTGCTAAACAGTGGAGTGAGGAGAGGAAGCAGGGCCTGGAGCGGGCGGCTCTCCGAGGCCCACAGCAGGCGCTAGGACCGCCCAGACGCCGGGAGCAGCCACGCTTCGGCGCCAGGCAGAGGCACTTAGCCGCCGGGGCTGTTACACAAGAGCGGGGACGGCGCTCAGCGTCCCGCGTTCCCCTGCTGGTAGATTCCAAGGTATTTACTTGCTATTTATCACTGAGGTTTTGTAGCGTCAGTGTGCCGTTCGTGTTTCATTTACGTGATGCTGTCCAATGCTGTTCAGCAATTACCAGGTTATTCTGTTATTTTATGTTAATTCCCACAGCTGATGGAAGCAACAGTGCCATAAAGAAATGGGCTAGATAGTTCCAGAGGCTGCAGTCTAGAGGCGTTTGGAGGTGCAAGTACGCGGGTCACAGATCTCTATGCGCTGGCTGGGTGAGTTGTATCCGTTGGCCTTCTACCTCTGCAAGAGCCACTATAAGGTGCAGTCGGCACATTTCATTCATGAAGGAGGAACAACTAGGGGGTGACAGAAACCGCTAATGATGGGCCTGCAACTGCACTCTGGAGCGGCTGCATTCTCTCCTCTAGCCTGTGGGTTTGCGGAGTTTGGGTGGGGAAGATTTTGTTCAGGGCTGCAGATAGCTTGCTTGGTTTCTGCTTTCTGTTTGCAAAACTCAAAAACAGTCCTTTTTAATCATTGCTGTGCTGCGATGTAGGAGTCTTCTTAGGCTTTCTTTATTTCTGCAGTTCAAATATTCTTATCATAAATGCGTGCTGCCAGAAAGCTGTTAAGCCATTCTGTACCTCCCAGAGTAAAGCCACTGGAGAGAAACCCGCTTTGCTTTCTCTTGACCCCACCATACTGAACACTGTGATTAGTAGACTGCACACAGAAACGTTTTAAAAACAGCCATCTAAGATTTCATTCCGGTTGACGATACTTGTGCTTATGGGTATGTGTAAGGGAATAATTTGCTATCAGAAAATCCAAATGAATATGATTTCATGAAGAAAAGTGGAAATTTTCTTTAAATGTTTAACACATCAATTGAAGAAGCTTTTGTCTGGGCCTTGTTGCCAATTTCAGGTCCTGAGAGCTTTTTGAAAAATTTCAGACCATGTCAGATTGTCAGGTGTGATTATTACCTCATTAATTATATTTATATCTTATCCTAAGTGTAATAGTTAAGTGTATTCACGGATGAATAAAAAATTGGATCTATTAATGGTTAATTCATAGGAAATTTTAGGCTAAACAGTGCCATAATGATTTATCTCAGGAAAGAAAATAAATAAGACACACTGCAAGATATTATCAATATTGAAACATGACTTTAATGAAAGCATTTATTAAAGAACCTTTAAAGTACTTTTAATAGTTCAAAAAGTTATATACTTAAGTAGCCCATATTTTATATATTGAAATACTTTAAATTTCAAAATGTTTCAGAATCAAACTTTAGAAAGTATAGCTGTACTTCTCCAAAACTATTGGTGTGGTTGGAGAAAGAGGGGCAGGCTATGCAGGAGTGAGAGAGGAAAGGGATAAGTTTTATTCTGTTGTCTATACTTTTTATGTTTTGAATATTCTGCTCTAATATTTTCTATATAATATGCTACTGTGTTGTTTTAAACTGAACTAAAATTACAAATGGTTGTACTCAGTAGTTTGCGGGATCTTTAATCTGCAAATGAAAATATGCAAAAAACCCCAAAACTGCAACATGTTGATATTGCTGTATAATATTCCTTGGGCAGGGAAAATCTTTTTCAAAGACAATGCCTAGCTGCTGGAGGAGGTTAAAGAAATTAGATTGGATATGGTAATCAATTTTTATTATTTTCTGAAGCAAAAGTAATTTAAAACTTATTTTGGTGTTGGTATGAGCATGTACTACATAACTGTATAATTTGTGTGAACAAAGTTTCTCCCCTCCCGTCTTTTGAATTTCTTTTCTATAATCCAAGTCAGAAAAGATGACTCATTTCTTGAAATTAAAATTTAGTTTTGAAAAATTTTTGCCCAGCATGTAATGATTTACAGCCTAAACTTCAGTTTTATGCCATACTTACCATTATGTGTCTTATAAATAATTGTAAAATAGCTTCCTTGTATGTTAAGCCTAAAGATTCATTGCATTCAGGGAGGATATGGGAAAACATCCCAAGAACATAGATGTTACTCAGAATTTGACACTCTTCTCAGAATATGAACTTTATCCCAAATCTCAGTCCTAAAATGAAGCTCAGTGGGCAGATTTAATGACTGAAGACAAGGGTTGCAAATCTTCACACAAGTTTGGAACTGTTGGCGAACAAGTGGGGCTTAAACTAAAGAGTAAAAGGCACGGGCTAAGACTCATTTGTTAAAGTGTGAAAGAGTGATTATCTGGTGATTGCTACCACCAGGGATAATCCCGAGACACTCAAAACGTTTGCTGCCTGCGATTTGGGGGAATTTCAATATTCTCTGGATTCACTGGATAATGGCAAGGTAGACATTTCTAAAAGACGAATTTTAGCACGTATTTTTATTTAAGGGAAACTCAACAAATAATAAAACTTTTCCATCAATTTCACTGTCAGTGATGCTTATTTTCCCTAAAAGATAGAACATTTTCCCCAATTGGGATTCTCCCATAGGTAAGTACTTAGACAACTTTGGAAGATAGCTTTAACCTGTTAGACCACACACAGTGAAGGAAGACTGGAAGCATCAGCTAAATTGTTCTGCAGTTGTGGTTTACTTTTATTTTTGTCTTCTAAGCACATATGATTTGAATAAAAATGATCTCATAGAAGCCACAGAAAAATTCAGTAAGTCAGCTGAGGCTACCTTCCGATGATAAGCCTGGGGAAGACACTTGGTGGTTGTTGAGTGGGTAAAGAAATAAATGTAAATGAACTGACAAGTTGTCCTGCTTGTTGGATGTTTAAAGATAATTACAACCTTAACATAAATTTTTAAGAAGTGGTTGGTCACATATGTAAGCCACAATAAACAGGGGTTTCATGAAACTTGAGGTTTCCTTTGAAATTCCAGTATGAGAAGAAAATCAGGGTGTATTAGTGGCATGCGAGGTCCATTCCTTTAGAGTTAGGTGAACCAGGAGGGACAAAGTTATGTACTTTGTTGCATTCAGTGAAAGAGGAAAGTTACTATTCAAATAGCTTTGGAAAGAGATTTTTCTTGAAAAAGTCTTGTCATTTCCAGAATTGAGTATTATTCATAAAAACCTTGTATGTATAGCAAAAAGTTTTTAAATGTATGTATGTTCTTTGAGTATGAAAGACCAATTAGCAGTATGAAATGAGTGCTGTGCATTTGTCTATAAACAGGTTTATGCAAAATATTGTTTTAACTTATCCTTCCTCGTTCAAACAATTCCACCTGATGTGGACATGGAACATCATAATATATTCTTATTCTTTTCTTTTATGCTTTTTTTTTTTTTCTGCTGGGGATCGAACTCAGGACCTTATGCTTGCAAGGCACTCTAACTACTGAGCTAAATCCCCAGCCTATTCTCTTCTTTTAAAAATTATTAGTAGTGAGGAATTTAAACAAAAACTCTAAGGAAACTTGTTGATAAGTATTGATCTTTATTCCATAGGTGCTAAGTGCAAATGAGCTTTGCTACTCCCAAAAATGTAATGAGATCATTGTAGATTTTACTTTGAGATGGTGTAAAAATTTACAGATGCAGTATTTAATACCTTTGAATTATCTTTCTTCAAGAGATATTTGTTGAGCCCTCACTGCATTTCAGGTACAAGAATAAGAACAATAAACAAGATATGTCTCATTTACAGGCTGTCCGTTCTCTTGTGGAATATGGGCAGTAAGCAAAAAACAAAATAGCATGAACCAAATACATTATTGTTAAAAGTATGTTTTTCTTATAACTTATTACAAATTAAGCTAGACTTGGTGGTGCACACCCATAACCCCAACACTTGGGAGGCTGAGGCAGGAGGATTGCCATGGGTTTGGGGCCAGCCTGACCTACATAGTGAGTTCAAGTCCAGCTTGAACTACATAGCCAGATTCTGTTTTAAAAACAAAACAAAACAAAACACAAAAAACCCCCAAAATCCCATCAATTAACAAATTAAATAAACCAGAAAATATCTGATAAATGTTAACTTGAAAATTAAGAGAGTACTACAGTAAAAAATGGTAGAAATAGAAATCCTAGCTGAGAGGCTGAGTCAGAAGCACCACAAGTTTGAGCCCAGCTTGAGCAATTGAAGCACTTAGCAAGCCCTCTACTCAAAAATATCCATTGTATATCATTTTTACACCTTGGACTCTTGGGCGGTTTACTCTTAGAGATGCTGTAGTGAAACTTTACAGACTTTGACAACAGAAAAATGAGAACATAAATCGAGTGTCCGTGACAATATATGTGCAAATTTAATTTCCATTGACTTAAAGAGTGTTACAACTTTATGAGTTTGCTCCTTTGAATACCTGGTCCAATAAACAAAAACTTGAGTATCTCTCTTGTACCTCTTTCTTTTTTGGGGGATGCTGAGAATCGAACTCAGAACGTTGTCCTTGCTAGGCAAGTGTTCACCCACTGAGCCAGATCCTCAGCTTCTTGTACCTCTTTCTTTAAATTCTTTTGGTGATTCTATCATATATTTGAGGGAGAAAACACAATTCCCGCACAGACAGCAGAAAGATAGAAGGTGGTTCCTGAGCCTTCAAAATACCAAGCCTCCATTGGGAGCTTAGCTAGATGCCGAAGTGGTCAATTTTGTTTCTCCTCCAAAGCCACCAAGCCCGTAGCTGGTCAGGAGTGACCATGGGGCTGTCTCTGTGGAGAATGTTGCGCTGAGGCGATGCACCCAGCAGGCTAGACACATGTTCCTGGTAGGACTGTACTTAGCTGGCTTGTTGAGTTCAGTGAGATGAACATGGTACTTCACTGTGCACAGCAGCGTTCAAGTTCGAACTGGGGAGGCAAGTTCATTGCTGAAGAAAGCAGTTGGAGCAGCTCACATCTAACACCTTTGGGGGTTTTGTCATCTCATTAGCATGTAGCCATAGAATATGTATCTGCACACAACACATGCACCCGTCTAATCAACTGCTATAGTTTATTTTTTAAATGGAAAATGCTATGGCATAACTTCCGTTTTACTGCTATTGTTCTTAACAGTGCTACTAGGTAGAGTGGCAAAACTGTTTCAAGTGTTTATCACTAGTAATTTCATAGGAAAACATTAATCTTGGATGTTACCATCTAGATGTAGTTGACGTTACTTTAGTACACACAATTAAAAATGGAAAACTAAACTTCTTTATTTGACAAAGGCTAGCGTATTAAAGAGAGATGGCTGGAGGGGGCAGTGCGTGTTGGGTCTACACTTAATTTGGCCAAGTTCTCGATCTTATAGAAGATAACGAAGCTCCCCAGAGTGGCAGCCACAAGCAAATTAGTGAATTCAAAGTAAAATCTCTCCTTGTGCAGGGACATGAAAGAGCAAAACCCTTTGCTGAGGGGGAAAAGAATCCCAAAACCTAGTGGGAGTTAGATCAGGAAGGAAAATTTAAACCCACTGGACCCTGTACCTCCACTATTTAAGCTCTACCTACCTGCAGGCTCAGTCTGTGTGTCCTCAGAAATCTAACTTGATCTGTTGGTGTCTTAGTGTCTTTACTACTGTGTATGACAGTTGACTTTTATGATAATAATATCAGGTAGTATTTTTGACATTTTCTTTGATCATTTATTTACTACTCAACTATTACACTTGAAATAACTCTAGAAACATGGAAGGAATGGTGATTGAGAAATTCACTCTTTCATACATAATACAATACTGAAAATAGGTAATGTTGAGTATTAAAAAGCTGAGTAAAAGTCATATCGAGGAGGTATAATTCCAAAATGAAAGATAGATAAGTGAGAGAAATAAAATCCTCCCTTATAGGTCAACTTTTAAAGCTAATCTTTAATGGTATGCATCAAGTTGCCCATGTGATTCTTTTCTCCCAGGTTTTCACTCAAAGTCAATTGATATCTATTTGAAATACCAAAATTTTACAACTGTGTTGCAATCATGTTGTAAGAACTATGATTCTTTTCACTGTCAACAGTTCTTTTTGTTTTTTCGTTTACCATTAAATGTAATCAAACATAAGGACAATGTCATAAAATGTTCATGTATTTGTTCATACAAACATTTCTGTACCAAGATGAAGTCATCATGGAACTGTTGGCCAACAGTGGAATCACTGCACGGTTGCCAAAATACTTCGGAAAAACCCAAATTTAATTTCTGAGTATGATTTTAATCATGAGATATATGAAAATATGGTGGAATTTTTCTGAAGTCAGGAGTTGGATAATAATAATACTGATTAAGGAGAGCACACAGATTTTTGTAAGTGCTCCAAATTCAACCAGCTCTTAAAAGACATGACTTGGTAATAGCGCACTTAAAAGCACTTAATAGCAGCCTCGGTAAACTCAGTGTGAATGTATAGTGTGATGTGGCTGCCACAAAATTAGCACATTAGGCTTCATGAAGGGACGCAAATAGTGTAGACCATGAGAATTAATAATACGCACTCCACTCCTTTGGGGTGGGGTGCTCTTTGGGTCTTTTTAGTTTTGAGCTCTGCCCATTAGAAGCACTCTAGATTCATTAGAAATCGATGAGAACACAGAAGTTTCTTACCTTTTCACAGGATGAGCAGGGCATTTTTAAAGGGGAAAAAGACAGTAGTTAAGAGTGACATCGATTTGCTTTTGGCTTTTCTTCATCAATTGGATGATTGTGACACGAAAGACCAGTGAGACTTGTGTTGGGCACAATGAAGAGACTGTTTTTAGACCAGCAGTGGAAGGTAAGGGAGAGCTCAATGGACCACGTCAGGGGTGCGAGTCTCACAGCACAGTGGTGTGTCTGAGGCCGTGTCGTGCGGAGAGAACATGGTTTAGGGAATCAGATAAATCTAGAGTCAACCCCCACAGCTGCCACTTACAACTTCTCTCTCTGATCTTCCTTATGTGAAAAATAAGAATGTTTTACAGGGATACCAAATGTCACACAATATAATATATGTAAAAGCACTTAAAATATGGTAGGTGTCCAAAAACGTTTCCTTTTTTCTTCCTTCTGTCATAGGCAGGGTTTAATCTTTGAGTGAATGTCTATATTTTAAGGAAAGTGTACCAAGTTTTAAGTTTCCAGAAGGTGGTTAGCTAAATAACTGTTGGTACATCTTACAACATTGAAATTCCACACAAAAATACAACACTGAATCGTTATGTGCTGATATGTTCTGAAAAATACAATGTTTTTTGTCTATGCAATGTGTTTATAAGACACTGGCTTCTAATTTATGGAAATAAATTCAGCTTTCTGCATAATCAAGCAGTGGAAAAGAGCCCCAGGACTGAAGCTTCCTGACATCGTAGGTGGGAGGTCACAAGGGCTCTGGAAGTTATAGTGGAAAGGATTTCAAAACTTTCCATTTTACATGAAACAGCTCCTATTTTCATAAACGAGGTCCAACATGTTGGAAATTTACCATTTTTCATGTTAAGTGGAATAATAATTTTTCAATTACGATGATTCTTTCGTTCAAGGGGTGACAGCCACATCAAGAAATGATGGTTCGCTCAAAAAAAATTTTAATACACCTCACTTAAATATCACATCATTGCTTTTTCTCAGATTTGCATGAAAAGTTATGTTTACCAGCAGGACTTTCCACACAGCCTGGAATTTAAGTCTAGCTCGTTACTATGGAACGTATGTACCATGCTGACTCCACTATGGCTCCCATTTCTCACATGTACATAGCAAAATTGCTTTTCAAACTCATTCACACACACACACACACACACACACTCACATATGCACACACACAAAATGCCCCTTGTTAGGAATCTGTATTTATTTATTTTTTAAATTTTATTGTACAGAAGATTAAAAGTAAAGCCATAGAGGTCATTTAGTCATATATGGAAGGACATATAGATTGAATACTTGAGAAATATTGCTGTAGGTTTTTGTATAATATACAGACTCTTTTACATTCAAATTGTGAATCAGCATTGTTCATTTTACAGAAATTTGCTTATCTAGTATGAATACTTTCATCTGTCCAACCTCTTCCTCACTAGTCTTAAAATATATGTATTTACCATAGAATCTCCAGTCTGCTATTGGATTTTCCCCATAAACAAGTACACAGCAGAATAAATAATAGCTAAACATCCATGTTTTCTGCTATCTTCATTATCATATCAAAATATTTAAAGAAAACAGAGTTTCTAAAACACAGCTAAGGCATAGCTAAATTAGTTAACAGATCGACACAACAGTAGAGGGGCAGGCTATGTATAAAATAGAATAGTAAAATGTAAGTCTTTTAAGACACAGAAAGTTAAGGTAAGTCTTACACAACATGGAAAGTTAGGGAAAACTAATTTTGATGTCAAATTCAAGTTCACAAATATGTATTTGGTATTTTTTTAGTGGACAAGTAAGGGAAGGTAAATAAGGTCCATTGCTTAATTTCCAAAAGCCTTAGTTCTGTTCATGGGATGCCTTGAAGAAAGGTAATGAAAGTAATATGCATTAAAATAAATTTTTATAAAGAATTTATACAATGTAAAACTCAATATTTGCAAATGCTGATACTCTAAAAATATTTGCATATCATTTAAAGTAAATTAGATTTGTCCTTAAAGATATAATCAAATACATTACTAAAATTAATTTTTTTCTTTTTTATATTGTCAGGAAGAAACCATTGTATTTAGCAACAGCATGACCTGTAAAACCTTTAGTTAAAATTGTTCATAGTTATACACCTCGTCACGGCTAAAGTGAGAAAACATGCACTTCTTTGCTATTACTGTTCAAAATGTTGGTGACCCTTAACTTTACGTAACGTTTGTCTCATGCAGAATATTAAAGCCACCTTCACAGCTGGCCAGATGAAGCGGTCACACTCCACACTCGAGCTCTCTGAGGCTCACAACTGCAGCCTCTACACAAAATGCATACGCCAAGTTCACAGGGCTCTGTGAAGTTCTGAAAAGCGGATCAGAACAAGGGAACTCGCAAGGAACACCAGGAATAGAGTGATGACTGAGCAGCGGGTCCCCTGGTAGAAATGTTCTTTCACATGCACCCAACTTGGGCTCTAGAACGGTCTGGAGCCCAAAGCTTTGAACAGGAATGTACTGAAAGAGCTCCAGAAAAGCCAACTTTGTCTGCTTCAGAAGTCAACCTTCTCTATCCAAGGCATGAGAGCAGGGACTGTGTGTATGCGTGTGTGTGTGTGTGTGTGTGTGTGTGTGTGCGCGTGCGCGCGTGCGTGTTTCTGGAAATCTAAAGACTTCTCTCTAGTGAAGTGCAAGAAGAGGTAATAGTCCCACTCCCATCTAGGTGGGCAGCCCTTCCCAGCTAGCAGGGCAACTGCAGACTATGAGAGGTGGAACTGAGGGCGCCTGTCAATTCAGAATGCTGTATTTAGCAAAAAACAAAACAAAACTCCTCGGGGTTGGGCATGTAGCTCAATGGTAGTGCGCTTGCCTAGCAAGCACAAGGCCCCTAGTTTGATCCCCAGCGACGCCCCCCACAAAAAACCCACCGAAGTTTCAGAATTGGAGGCAAATTAAAGACATTTTCAATGAAAATAAAATACATTCCCACCACTAGACTTCTTTCAAAATAAATATTGAATGATGTTCTTCAGGTGGAAAGGAAATGATAACAAGCAAAGTGTAGAAATTTGGCAATTAAGAACAGTTAACAATTAAGAAAAATCACTAGAAATCTTAAAATTCTGAGTAGATGGCCTCATCTATTTTTCACCTTGTATGGTCATTGTTATTGAGAGCAAAATTTGTAGTATTACGTGATGGAATTTGTGAATGTAACAACTACTTCATAAAGGGAATGGTCTACTGGGACCTATATATTTGTAAACTTTCTACTTATTCTTTTTTTAAAATTTATTTTATTTTAATGGTACATTTTAGATACATATAGTGATAACATTCATCATAGGAGATTTGTATCTGTACATGATGTATCTTGTTGCTTCTTTTTTTCCCATTCCCCTCCCCTCCCCTCACTCCCTCCTCCCTCCTCATTTACTAAAGCTTTATTTCCATTTTTTCCTTCCATTTCTTCTTTCTCTTGTCCTTCTGTTCCTTTCCCCCTCCCTTGTTCCCTTTCCCATTTGGACATTTTCTTCCCTTTCCCAATATAATACACTTTAGTCTTTACACTTCAGTTTCTCACACCAGAGAAACAATGTGGTATTTAAACATGTGTGTCCGATTTATTTCACTTAAGAGTATGGCCTCAAGATGCACCCATTTACCTAGGAATATCTCAAGCTTATCATTCTTTATGGAAGAGTAGTACTCCATTGTATTAAAAAAAATCACATTTTCTTTATCCATTCTGCTGTTGATGGGCATTTGGGCTGTTTCCAAGATTTAGCTGTTACAAACTGTGCGGCTATAAACATGGGTGTGTATATATCGCTGTGGTATGATGCTTTTAATTCTTTTGGGAAGATACCAAAAAGTGGAATAGCTAGATCAAATGGAATCTCTAGTTCTATTTCCCTGAGGAATCTCCACGCTGATTTCCACCTTCTCCACTGTTGGTGGGAATGCATTCCCACCAACAGTGGAGAAGGGTTCCTTTTTCTTCACAGCCCCTCCAGCATTTGTTATTGGCTGATTTAGTGAAAATAGCCATTCTTTCTGGAGTCATCATTTTAAAGTAGAAAGCATAATCAGGATTGTGAAAGATTGCACAATAATGTTAAAAGTTATAATTCCTTAGTAAGATATATCCATTCTGAATCTCTAAATACCTAATAGCATAATCTAAAATGTATAAACAGAACATAGAAAGCAAAGTGAAATGGACAAATCTACAATCACAGTGAATGATTTGACCAAAATTATTTCATACACTGAGCAAAAACTAGCAAGGATATTGAAAATTTAAACAACGCAGTTTGCAGTTTCAGTCTAATGGATACATATGTGAAATGTGTCACCGATGAGTATACTTTTTCCCCATTTGCTCCATTGTCCTGTGTAAAGGTTTAGATAAAATAGCTATGCTCCTACACTGAAAACCTTTAAAATTTTTCCCTCCGAACTATGTCTGCCTGACAAGCAAATAAATGATTTAACTTGGTTGCGGAACAAATTTTCACAGTACATTTGTGATTCTGATTTTGATGCCAAATTTCTGCAGGGTCATGCTTTGAACTTCTTATAAAATATACAATAAATCGTTGTACAGAAGGTGCTATGGAATACAAGCAATTACTCTTCTTACTCTTATTTTCTTAATACAGAAAATCTTTTAATCAGAGTATAAAATAAATACCAATCAAATCCATTATTAATGCACTCCCAAAATGATTTATATGGCATCATGAATTTTGTTAAGTGTTACAGTTTTATCCATGTTATCTTTGTTCTCTTGCTTTTCAATTCTTTCATATTTTACTTTTTTATTAGTACATGTTTGCAGTATGTAATGATTAAATTTACTGTGGGGCATTTGTACATGTATATAACACATCTTAATTCTTAATTTTTGTTCCCTCCCTCTTGCATCCCTCCCTGCTTCCTCTAACTCTTTTTCTGCTTCTCATTTGCAAAAGTTCTATTTCCATTTTTTTCTTCAACTCTCTGTGTTACTTAAATTACTTTTCTCTTCCTTCCCACCCTACCCTCCATCTTTTGTTCCCCTTACATTTTAGATAGATCTCCCTACTTCCTATTATCTATCTCTTCACTCTTTATTTAAAACTGTATTAAGAATAAGCTTAGAATATAGAACATTTTATGGCTCTTAACAGATCATACTAATAATTTTCCTTTGGAAATTTTTAGTAATTTAAATTTTTCATTTGTCTAAATTCAAACTAGATCAAATTCCAATTTAAGATGTGTAGTAATTTTGCTACCACTCTTAAAAGGGTGGGAGGCTGAATATATGAGCATTCCATATACTCTGATACAAAGAATGACCTTATGTCTTGACAAGAAGAAAACACTAGCAATCTAGCCATAAATCTTGTATCTTGTATGTCAAAAGTCATCTATCTGATGTACAAGTAGTTGAGTTAAAGAACAATTGCTTTTGGCAGAGTAACCATTTAAATGGTACTTAAAAAAATTATTTAGAAGGGATGACAATATTGCAAAGATTTAGTGATTCCAGGTCTGTCGAAGTTCTTGTTAGAATGGTCAAGCTTCTTTCTTTCGATAATATTCTACTTCAATTAGTGGAACCTAACTTTTTAGTTTTAGAATAAACTAAAGTTTGGAAGAGACTTTTGAAATCTTGACTCACACCGCCAAGTTTAAAGATTATGAGCTGGAAGTGCCAAGAGGTCCAGTGTAGAGTTAATGACATACCAGATCTGAAAAGGAAGCCTTGACTTACGACTCTCACCTGGTGGCTATTATACCAGCAGATAGTTTTGATGAAATCTCACTTCAAAAAGAAAAATCATAAGTCTTAGGTAAGTATGAAATAGGCAAGTTAAAAGACTTTCTTTAACTCAGTTAATGAAGGATACCAAAAATATGTAATAACCAACTCAGAGAGTATTTATGAAACTAACTAAGTATTAGGAATTTTTAGAAGAAACATTGAGATTGCTGAGATTAAAAAGGAGAAAGTAGAATTAACCTTTGTAGTTAATCTCTTTCCAAAATAAAGATTATTTTTATTTCCCTGAGTCAAAAGTGAAAGTTAACAAGTAACTTCACTAAATCTGGACTTTTAATCAGTCGTAAACAATAAAATGAAGTAAGTCCCTTCCCTTTGACAATCCAGCCTTTGTCTCTGTATGTTATTGAGAGTACTTTCTTCTCACCTCAAATCTTATCTCGTGGCTCAGATCAGGGGTTGACCAACCAAGACTGTGTGTCAGATTTAGCCCGTCACCTGTTTTGTACATGGTCTCAATAGAGAACAAGTTTAGTATGATTATTTCCATAGGTGTATCAAGAGCAAAAATTAAACATGTAGTTCTTCTTGACTTTGTCAATACAGAGCTTTACAGATTTCGTGGCCACACCATTCACTTCTATTTGGAAATTTCCATAAGGAATTTTGGGTTGGACTTTTAATCTCTCTTTCTGATCTGTCCTAAGTCTAGGAAACCAATCTGAAAATATTCTCCCTGCTAGATTTCACGTGTAGTACGTATAGATATAAGTGTAATTTTCATTCTAGAGGTACCCAAATTTGCTAAGATCCTCAGCCTCCCAGAAAGTTACTTCTTTAGTAACGCTTTTCCTTTGGAAGAAGAAACTTTACTAATTGTTTCCTGCCAAATCTTTGCTCCCATCAGGTCCACATAGGTCCACAAGTGTAGGGACTTTCCTTAACTGAAAGTCCCTACACTTGATTAAATAATTTTTTTTCTCAAATATGAAATTCCAGGTATAGACTGATTTATGCAGTTATATCCTGGTTGAAAATGGGAACAAATTTTTACTGATCCTGTACAAAAGACCTATTACCGTGGAAAGTAAGGAAACTCAAGAAATAATTTGTCTTCAGATTCTGAGTGGGTCAATGAGATGTCAGTTTAGATCATTGAATTTCAATTTACAAAACAAGCATCTGCTAAGAGAACAATTAAATATAGCTTAAGAAGAAAAATAAAAGGTTTCCTTGTCTGTTTATTTTAAAAAGTATTAAAACAACAGTACTGTATTCCAGAAAAATGACCACAATGAATTTGTTTTCATGAGTTCATTTAGTTTTGGTGGTTAATTCTTGTTCCTCTGAATCTAATGTCAGCAGTCTGTTTTCTGCTAGAGATGAGAAACCCAAGGACTCATGATGTGTCCCACTGATAGGCTGTGACAGTAGACCAAGCCTGAGGAGTTTAGAAACCTGTCCCTATCCGTCTATTCTTTAGCAAGTATTTGATACTGTAGACTTGGTCTTATGAGACACTGGGACTCTTCTTGATGAAGATACCAGTTCTGTGTTGTATATTGTAGGAGAGATTTCTTCAGGCAAGAACTAAGAGGTCTGTGAGGCACAATGGGCTTGGTTCATTCATTCTAATAGCCACTAATGTCAGAATAGAGGAGAATAAATTTCTCTGATAGATTTTCATAATGATTTCACCAACGGTTTCCCTCAAGTTGTGAACAAATTATGGAAAGCATTGAAGAATCTCCAAGTCTTTCACAAAAATCACATAATTTATGAAGTATTTATAGTAAAATTTAGACTAAGAAAGACACAACATCTTTTCTAATTTTATAGTTTTTCCCATACAGCTTTTAATAGTATTGAAGAGATTAGTAAATGTGAAGCTATTGAACCATGAAGCTGGTTATTTCTAATATTGTTCTTTCTATAAGGTAAAAGAATACATGTTTACTATTTCTTAAGTGTTTTCTAGAAAATTTCAAACATCATTTTACAGGTGAATTTTAGCGGCTATAGGAAATGACCTGTAAAACTACTTAAATATTTTCAAATCATGAATCTCAAGAAAACATAAAATGTACCTATGTAAATTCTTTTTGTATAACTTACTATTAAGAGAACCAGTATTTATGATTGGTTCAGAAAAATATGCAAGAAATTATGTGTATAGGGGATAATTTAACAAATTAGGATAAAATTTTTGAGTTGGATTAGATTACAAAATCAGCTAATATTTACCAGCCATAAATCTTTGGGGTTATTTGTTCCACTAGGCAAAAATTATTTGCACATCAATGGACAAAATTCTGTATATTAACATGTAATTTTACTAAGTATGAGACTTTTAATTAATAATAAATAATGAGACAAACTACACTTAGATTTAGACCTATACAGGCCAATTTGGAGACACTAGGTAAATGTACCAATTTAAATGTACACTTAAATTAATTTTTAATATGCTAAAGAATTAGTTGCTCAGTCGTGTTCTTCACTTTGTGTGTGCTCTACAGCTACACTTGTTGAGTGGTTACCATTTTAAGCAGCATTACTCTCATCACAGAAAGTCCTGGAGGATAACAATCCTGGAGTGTCTATGACCCTTGAGTGATGGTAAAGGATGTGCTGTCCATCTTTTGACCTTATTTCCAAGTTTCAGATACTTTCTCCAATTGTTTTAATTGTGATAGAATTTATAGCCATTTAAAAGTAAAGTCAGTAGTAAACACCTGCTACATGGAAAGACCACACATATCACAATCATGCCAAACTGGTTATTTTATGAGTAAGTTAATGATACATGGTATATTTTGGT
>PVJO010024908.1:0-23580 GCA_004026905.1 Hystrix cristata
GCATGCACAATTTCCGTTCTTTGACTCTAGGTGTCCTTAAAATTGAATAAATATGTTTTATGATAATTTGATTAAAGACAGATATCAGAAAGAAATAAGTGGTTAATCATAGAGTTTTCCACCCAGATCTTGTGAGTGTGGATCATCAATATTAGAAGTAGTTTTGTGAGTGTGTGCAGAAACTCCCTGCCCAGAACTTGGGGGTTTTGTTAGTGCTGTTCCCAAAGTATCATGCTTCTATTTGGAAAACATGGCCTGCCTTTCAATTCAAAGTTCGTATGGAAGATAGAGTAGACATCAGAGGACAACAAACACTTAAGTATGCTTGGAGACCTTACAGGTCCATTTACGTTCTCTACCTAAATATCACAGGAAGACAGCTAGTATATTTTAGAGTACTATGTTGTCTCAATAATAACTGAATAACCTTTAAAACATCGACTGTCAGAAGATCTAAATGACCTTTGAATTGACTGGTTTTTCCTCCACTATGGCGAAAACGATTCATGCCGCCGCTCTAAACCCATGAAAGTGGTAAGCAAACAAGGGTTCGCAGAATGTAGAAACACTATGCAAATGTGATTATTAAAGAAGCAAAGAAATTAAAATAGATCATTCTCCTTCACGAAGTTATAAGGAAGGACCAGATGAGGTCTGCGGAATGGGAGTCCATGACTGGAAGGGTGTCAGCGTTTGCCGTATTGGTAGCAACAGCGTTAGCCCGCGTCAGGACAGACCATCAACTCTGCAGATAATCGGCACTGCCTTTAAGCCCTCAGATCTTCACACAGCAAGATACTTGACCTCAAGAAAATGGCTTAATCTTTCTCAATCTTGTTTCACCTTCTGTACACATAGAATTCATGCACATCTTACAAGTTCATCGTGAAAATAATTTGGAGAACCTCTTTGAAAGCCCCACTTGGTGCGTAGTAGTTGCTAGACAGGCATTACTTTCTATTTCTTCCTGGTTTTCCCCGTTATAGTTTCTCTCAGAATACATTTTTAAAAGGAACTAGAATACAAATGGACATTCCTAAATGAAAAGGGTGAGTCTGTGCTGTGGCTAGTTTTTATAATGTGTATATGCTCCTAATGTTAATATCATGGAAATATATGCAGCTGAAATGTTATTGTGAATTGCTTAGTTGTTATTTTCATGGTGAGTCTTTGATTTAGGTGACCAATAAAAGCTTTATGCAAAACCAGTCTGAGATGAAACTATAGTTAAGGTCTGAGTCAAATTTTGTTGTTTGTAAAATGACAGCTCCCCACTTCCGGCCTCCTTCACTGTTTTTTAATCGGGGCAAGACGCTAAGACGCGACAGGCACTCGCTCCGGGGGCTCAGGTGGGGAAGCCCGAGCCACACAGATGCTGGTCCTCCACATCGGGAGCCCTCTTATGTGACTCTGATTGAGAACGTACATCCACACTGCCAACTGCTCCCCAAACTAAAACCACTAAAGCCCAGCTCGGGTGCCTGTCTGCTCTCCCTCAGAAAGCCACAAGTGCAAGCAATGCAAACGACAGCCACAAAGTGTGACACATCTTTAGTACACAGGTAGCAACATTAGCCTTCGTAACCCTGTTGCCTCTCAGTGTTAGTGGTTGATCATGCCCTCCGATGGGCAACTACAAACGGGGTAATTTTCATAGGAAAAGTTATCCGTATTAATATGTGGCAAGATAAAAATAAATATTTGCAACAAGGGCACATACATACCCAAACCCAAATAAATAGTACAAGTTGTTTTGGGATTCTTAGGAAGTAACGTACCAGGTCACAGAGGACACAAACAAGAGAGGAGGAGGATGTACATATTCTTTTTTCTTAACAACATGAAGACCATTTCATTTAGCATCTACAACAGTCAGCATTACAAAAGTAGAGACTACAATGATGGTCGCATATGTAGGGGTGAGAAAATGGGGAGATTTTAAAGAAAAGACCGAAAGTTTCTGTTTCTTTTTTTTTACTTAACTGGTATATTTTAATTGGTATAGTTAATCGGTATAGTCTGTTCTTTATTTAATTGGTATATGTTTATTTTATTGGTACAGACATACACTAATTGCATTTTGGGGGAAATTGTTATACATATCATGTTTCGATCATTTTGATACCTTTATTCCTTCTTGATCCTGTCCTCTTTCTTGCCCTCCCCCTGATTCCTTTCCCCATTTCCAAGAAGTTTATTTATCTCCTCGTTTCTTACCATCTCTCCTTTTTAACTCTTTATTTTATTTCTGTTTTGGGCTTATCACATAGAAGAAACCATGGAATAATTAACTTTCTGTGTCTGACCTGTTTTACTTAATATTAGGGCCTCAAATTCATCCTTTTTCCTACAAATGATTTGAATCTATCCTTCTTTGTGGTTGAATAATACTTCATTGTATCAATAAACTCCATTTTCTTTATCCCTTGGTCTGCTGTTAGGAATCTAGGCTGCTTGCACAGGTTGACAATTGTGAAATGCTCTTTCAGCAACATGGGTATGTATGTATCTCTGTAATGTGGAAAACCTACTACCGTTGATCATCCTCTAAACAAAACCAACACTAATTACCGTAAATGAAGTTTAATATCTTTACGTAGAGATTCCACAGTACGGAAACATTGGTACGCATGGAAACCAACTTCTGTGTCATTCCCAGGATTCCCAATTCCAATCTCATGATTTCAAGCCCCCGTGAAGGATGTCACCACTCACTCTCACAGCTTAAAAAGGGAAAACAAGCAAACTGAAACCCATAAGGTTATCTTTTTCTATTGGCATCACTCATATATTTACAGGAAAAAAATTTGAAAATTCTTTTGAAAATGTCTTTTGAATCTAGCCCCTCCTGTTTATTTCTCTTATTTTTTGCCTCTAACTTCAAGGATCATTTATTATTCAGCCTTGCATGAGAAAAGGTAAGTTGGTGACATTTTTGTATGTTTACTTCATTGTACCTTGAGGGACCTGATTGGGGATGTGTGGTTAACTCTGAAGTGTGTAATTTTTCAACTGAATAGACAGTTGGCATTTATAAAACAAATACCACAATTATTCCCATTTGCACTTGACATTGTTCGCAATAAACTTTTAGGAAATATATTTTGAGTGATCACTACACAAATATCAGTCTAAGTTTTGAGAGGACATTAGAGTATCTCGGAACAATATAGGTCTAGTTAAACAAAAGAACACATGGAGTTACCATTCCAGAGAACAGACCCATCACAGTGATCTTCTTCTCCATCCTAAGGTACCTTTAAAGTTAAAATGTTGAAACATTAATAATGAGAAAAACACAAATGGGACTGTATGTAGAGTTGACTGAATATAACTCTAAAACCTGCAAAATTAATTTAGTGTTGTTAGCCGGTAACGCAGGGTAGTCTGGGACCCTGCTGAGTGACCTGCAGCCAAGGAGCAAGCCAGCCTGCTCAGCAGAGCTGTCGGGGGCTGATCGTCTCCAGCCATCATCGGAGAACTTCTGACTCAAAAAAGTTTATTATTTTCTTTTTTGCATGTGAATTCATTTGTTTCTTATTTGTTCTATGCACTTAGACAGTATCTCTTGGCATCACTGAACTTCTTTTATAAGTTCTTTGCCTAGTGCCTGGAAAAGAAATCTTTAATAAATACTTAATGAGCTACACAGAAGTTCATCAAAGAATTTCACTTACAAGATACATATTTAACTAAAATAGAAAAAATCCACTTATTTCCGAGCATGTGAGGGGCCTATAGTTTCAATTTGACACATTTAAAGATGCAATCCGTGATAAATAAAAAAAAGGTTTGAAGGAGTCAAGAACAAATATTTTCAAAATAATGTTGGAAAGTGGCGGGAAGGAGGGGATAAGAAGGGGATGATAAAAGAATCGAGGTGTGTGATGTACTTGTACCAACTCCCCACAAGGAATATAATCATTATGTACTACAGACATGTACCAATACATATTTAATAAAAAATAAAAGTATCAAGCCTTAAAAAAGAAGATTTTACAAATAGTTTTCTTTTCCTACTCTGTGACTCTCAATAAACAAATTTATTTTGGTGTGAAGAAATTTGAACATAACGGAATCTATCCATTTAGCAATAAATCTTTTCAATGATAGATATCCATTTACAATTATGCATATGGTCAGAGAGATATTGCTGGCATAAATTATGCTGTTATCAATAGGTTTAAGTTTGAAAAATCTTGAAAAAGCAAACAAACTAGTGAAGAATAAATAATCGCACCTTCAGAGAAGTGAGCTTTTTCTTACCTAGCTGTTTGCTCTCAGTCTCTAATTATTCTGCCACTTCTTTTTTTTTTCTCCTGTCAAAATTTCCTTAATTGGCGATCTTCCTCTAGCTCTTTGCTAGAATAGAAGCGATATGTGTAGGTAGTGAGCACCTTACAAATTCTTATCCAAAAGTAATTCTATTAATAACATTGAAAGAGCTCACTCTGCACAGAAAATAATAAAGGCAAAGGCCTTATAATATGAGTTTTCCAGGCAGAATCAAGAAGGAACAAGGAGGTCAAAAGGTGGGAAAGGAAGAACCAAGTGGAGACTGGTAAGCTACACGAGAAAACACGCACAGGCAGCAACGACGTATTGATTACGGGCCACTGTGCAGATGCTGAGTTAAATTCCACTGAGAGCGAGGTGAAAAGCTATTGGAGGATTTTGAGAGGAGTGGCACAACTTGATGTCATTTTAAATAATCACAGTGGTTACTGTTTGAATAATAGACTCAGGTTAGAATAGCAGTAATTCAGGCAATACATAACATACTCTGAGTTAGACAGGCTCTGGGGAAAGGAAGTGAGGCTTTCCCAAAAGGTTTATTAAGAAATTTGGTAGGAGAAACAGTGAAAAAGGGAAAAAAAAAAACCAAGATGATTCCAAGGATTGTGGCCTGAACACTAAAGGTGTTGAGAATAGCATCTTTTATGTGGTTGACTGGATTTGTGGATACATGTGAGTGGAGGGAGTAGAGATCATGAATATGGACAATTGTTCCAAGGAGTTTTGTTAGAAGGAAAAACAGAGATAGTTGATGGTCTTCAGGCAAGAAATCATTTTAAAACATTCTACAGTTTGCATGTGTCAATGGCAATGAAGAAGTGGAGAGGTAAAAACTGGAGAGATAAATAGAATAACTATCGGTGCAAAACTGTTGAATCGGCAGAAATAGTAAGAAATACTGCACACAGTAGATAGCCCCCTTAGACTCGCATTGAGTGTATCCATTGAAATTCAAGAAAAAGCAGAACGCAAGAGCACAAATAGAGATGCTTTAGTAGATTCGGTGATGGAAATTCTGACTCTTTTTTGTTTGTTTTCCTTTGGGTATGTTAGAAAAATGAGGCATGATGTGAGAAAAATAAAATGTCTGAGAGAACGAATCTACCAGGTGAATTATGGTAGAATTTGTAGGATTCATTGAAGGCCCATATGCCATACATTTTAAGTTGGGAACAATTAGTAGGACCGTGTGTTTTCCTAAAACCTCAGAGAAAGAGAATCACTACTGATCACTACAGATCTCACTACCGGAGATCACTACTGACCTCAGCGTGGGGGTGTCCTGGCTGAGTTCACAGACTCGGGGAGAACAGGCAGGGTTACCAGTATTGGCATGGAGCTCTTCTGAAAGGATCGTTAAATTGAAACCAGGAAAGGCATGAAATAAGAACAGGAAAAGATGAAGGGCAATGAACAGGTGGATAATTTGAGGTGTCAATCAGTATCCTTCTTTTTTTAAATTTGGTTGTTAATGTACATGTTATGCACTGAATATTTGTTCCCTTCTAGAATCCATTTGTAGAAGAATAGCCCCGAATAGGGTATTGCTGGATTTGGCACCTTTAGGGGTCAGCTGGTTCCCGAGAGTGGAGCCCTGGGAAAGCGCTAGTGTCCTAAAGAAAAAGGCATACAGAGCCCTCCTTCGGGGCCATGTGAAGTGACAGCACCAATGGCTCTCTACGACCAGGAAAGTGGCCTTCGCCAGACCCCTCAACTGCCTGCATCTGGACCTTGGGGGCTGCAGCCCACAATACATAAGAAATCAATTTCTGTTTATTAATCCCTTCTTTAGTATTTTATTATAGCAGTGTGAGTGGATGAAGGTATTGATTAAATAGAAAGAAGGTAGACAGTTATTGGAAAATAAGATGCTTTAATATTTTGGAAAATGTGAAACTACTGGGAATAAAAAGCAGACATAATGGTATTGTGCATGCGAGGAGTGAATCATAGAAGATAGATGCTTACAAACCTAAGAGGCTGAGAACTGAGGAGGGAGGGTGAGAGCATTGTTACAGAGACAAATGCCAGACTGTCCAGCAACAAGGAGGGGTCCGGGTGATGGAATGGAATTCAAAGGAAGATGTTAGGGGAGAGATAATAATAATAATGATATGCAAATATGAACAAGGAGCAGGAGTTCCCTATCCTTTTAGGGAACAATTATAAAGTTATACCACGATGTGACGCCGTGTTCTCACACTATAACCAAGTTTCTGTTGGAGTGAAAAGCTAAGGAATTTTCCATGAGACAGTACGACAGAGATTTATTTGCTGAAGTCACATTATGAGTTCTGAGGTTCACAGAAGAAACATTTGGTTCCCAAGAGATCAGATAGAAAAACAGTTTTAGAGAGATGAATGAGACAGAAATTTATGCTTACTGGGGTTAGCCTGGATATAGGCAGAGTCAGTTCACTCTGTAAGTCTCTAAAATGAGGTCAAGATGCCTTCTAACTATAGCCTCCTTCCTGGAACTGGACTCTTAGACAGATTGAAATGGTCATTTGCATTGTGTGGACAGTGAGAAAAGAAAGTCTTGCCAAATCTCGCAGAGTCTTATGGGTTCTCCTTTCAAGCTTGCCAAGAGTAGTGGAGATGCCAAACCAAGTATTTCTTCAAAATAAAGTTATAATGCAGTTGATATCTGTGTGTTTTTGTTCGGATTTTAAAATATTTTGGATAAACACTTTCACATACTCCTGTACCAGAAAACAGATTCTTTTAAGCATAAATGCACGTGAATATTTTAGAATAGAAGTCTGAAACACCAAAATGAAAAATATTCAGGTGCATGCCTGTCTTTCCGGTTGATTCAGTTTAGAGTTCTCAGCAGGGAAAATATGAAAACAGCATATTTCCTATTTTCATTCCCTTTGCCTTTTCATTATTTGAATCAGATTCACATAAATAAGGTTATATATTTTCCAAAACTGTATCTCAGAAACAAGTAGAAAATGAGAGGCTCTGATAGAACATTAGGAACAATTGTGTAGATGAGCTAATCTTATACTCTAGGACAGAAATATAAAAGAACAGTGATCATTGGTTCGTTTATGAGATAAAAAATGTGGAAACTGTTGAATCATTAGTTCAACAATTGAACCAAGATATATTCAAAATGAAGGGAAGGACTAAAAATAGAAGCAGTCTGAATAAATAGGTGTGGATAATGGATGTGGGGGGTGAAGGCTGAAGCAATCTGCTAAGATCTGGGCTAACTTCTCAACTTCACCTCTCTCCAGTCCCTGTGGGTACATTCTGTCCACTAATTGTATTAAATAGCTGAAGATTCATCAGCTCACAATAGCTTTTCTTGGCCTTGAAACTATAAACATTTTTATCATTTTATTTTAAAACATTACTCTCTATGACTAATACTCAGTGGTAAAATGCTGAATGATTTTCTTCTATTATTAGAAACAAGGCAATTATGTCTACCTTAACATTTTTATTTAATATTTTCTAAAGTTCTAGTCAATGAAAAAGAATAGAAAAAATTTTAAAATCTTAAAAAGATTAGAATGATATAAAACAACCTGTATTTGAAGAAGTTATGAATATTTATGTAAAACTAAAAGCATATATATTATAGGATAATTACAACTTGTTAGCATATTAACAAGCTTGTCCAACACACTCAATCTTAAAAAATCAACCGCATTATAATAATAGTAGCCCACCATTCCAAGATGAAATTACATGAATTACATTTTCTAAAGAAAAATATAAAATGCTTAATAATTATTTAGCAAAAGGAATATGAGTTCCCAACCCTGGAAACCGTAGACTCCTCTTGAGAGAAATAATAGATCTAACCAAAGGTATAATATGATCCTGGTTCCAATACTAACCCTGATTGAGAGATCCAATTTAATGCAGAGCAAACCCCAGCAAGGTTCTACACAGAAATTTATGAGCCAATTCTAAATTTCACGGTAGTGTAGAGATGGTTTATGAGAGCCAAAATGCTGAAAAGAATCACAGCTCAGGAGAACTTGGACTTGCATTCAAGATTCAGGAAAAAGACATAGAAATCAATACAGAGTAGTAACGACATAAGGTCCTATTTACAAATCAGCGGCGGAAAGGCGCCTGTGAAAAGATACGTATACACCTTGTTGAATAATTCCTGATAAGAGCACTTAAGAAACCTAACGGGGAAAATGTTTTTCATAAAATGTGGTGAAATCGCTGGATGTTCACATGAACAGAGAAAAAGTTGTTCTTTAGTGTCTCACCACATACTTGAAGATATGATTAAATTGATTATAGTCCTAATGACAAAAAATAAAAGTATAAATTTTATGGAAGAAAAAGTAGGTGTTCGTGACATTTCCAAAGGAAGAGGAATCATGAAGAATGTAAAAACTCATATAATGAAAATTTTTAAAAATTACTTTCCCAAAACACTATAAGGAAACCAAAGAGGCACTACAGTTTGGGAGCAAATACTCATTTGGTCATTGTTTCTGTTTTGGTACCAATAGCATGCTGCTGTGATTACTACACAACATATTTTGTAGTACATTTTCTAGGGTATGTATTTGTAGTGGGACAGAGGCAAACTCCTGAATCCAAGCTCAGACCATCTGGATTTGTTACCCTACCTGCCATCAGTAGTAAAGCCCAAAAATGGAAAAATGAAAATGTAAGTCCGTCAAATCTCCATAATAATGGAAAAATAAATTTATTCACAATTTGGCCAAACTGGGAAGGCAGGTAGCTTCCACCCAAGTACAAAGAACTTCTCCAGTTGATAGAAGACATGAAGCAAAACCAGGAAATATGACACGTAGATTTAGCCAGACATTAGCCCACTAAATGGACCTAGGGAATGTTGGATCCTCCTTGGCTTCAGGGTTAAGGGGTAGTGGTTTTTTCTTTCATCGTGAGGAAGTTAGAAAGAAAAACAACTCATCTTTAAAAAATCCTAAATGTTAAAGCCTCATTTTAACATTTCAGTTACATTTTGTGCTATGTTGTAAAATTGTAATGCTTTTCACTTCGTTCTTTTTCATCAAAAAGATTTGGCTATTTCTGCCTTGTGTGTGTATAGTTTCATCTGAATTTTAGGATTGGTTTTTCAAGTTCTGTGCACAATGCCATTGGATTTTTTTGTTTTGTTTTGTTTTGTTTTAATGCCACTGAATTTTGATAGGAATTCCATAGATTCTTTTGGTAATGTGGACATTTTAACAATAGTGAAACTTCCAGTCCATGAACACGAGATGTCTTTCCATTTTGTTGTGTCCTCTTCAATTTCATTTATGAATGATTGTAGTTGTAATTCAAGAGATCTTTCACCTCTTTTGTCACATTTGTTCCTGGGTATTTATTTTTGTAGTCATAAGTAAGATGGCTTCCTTGATTCAAGGGATGTCTGAGGCTAAGGGTGAGGTTCAACTGGACTTCAAAATGAAGTGAAGAATGTTCTATGCACTTCATATTTATCACGGTGGTAGTTTGATAGGGAGACACAGCAGTTAAACTCACCATAGTGTGTAGATACAATTTATTATACATAAATTATGTCACAAAATACTTGGCAAGGTCTTGGTTAATGATATTTTTTATTTTTAATCCATCCAAATTATTCTTCTAAAAACAATGGGGTTTTTTGGGAAATGTCTAATCTGAAGTGATAAAATGTGTCGTTGGCTGGCATTAGCAAGGTCATATCCATTCACAATTAGTACAGGCTACCAGTAAAAAGAACGATATTCAATTCTAATGGTCTACGGCATTATATATACATAAAAGGGAAACAAAGAAAAATCTCGTCGACCCCTGCCTAGACAATAGCCAGAGAACAAAGAGTGTTACAGGAATATAACCTGTGTTCCACCACAACACAGTCACATGATTAAATTTGGTGGTCTTTAAATAATATCTCTGTCATTATAATTATATATACTAGGGTTACTGAGGCTAATAAATATTTTTAATTGCCAAAGGCAATTTTTCATAACTGCCTGAGAATAACCTGTAACTCTGACAAGACAATTTTTACAGCATTAAAATCTTTGCCCTAAAGAGATGCTAAGTATGTCATATCGTTAGTAACTGATTATCTTCTCTCAATTTTCAGAATTCTTGTTGTAGAAGCAAGACAGGCAAACCCAGAGAACTGCAGGCAGGCATCTCTCCAGATGTTCAGGTGTGATACAGGAATCCTCTTGTGCTCATATTGCTTAAATTTGTGTGCAATGTCTTGTGTTTCTAAGAAACTTAAGTAAAAAAAGAAAAGAAAAGAAATTAACTTTCCTTAGCATAAGACATCTAATTCTCAACTTTCATACTCTGCTAGTACAGTGCTAAGTATCTTCAAAATTATTCAGCACACATAAATTTCTGTATTTTCTCCAATTGCATAAAAGATCAAATAACAGCCCTCAGCAGAAAAATTGCTTTTGATTTTCTTGCTTTCTTGTGAAAAGCCACAATTTTCTGTTTTTATAGTGCATAAAATGGAAATAATTAGCCAATTTACAACAATCAGGAAGATTTTAAGCTACCTATCCAAGCACATTTTTTATTTAAATTATTAGATATTGACTGTGTTATGTGGCTCAGTTAAAGACATTTAAGACCTGGTTTCTGTTCCAAGACACTCTAACATGGTCAGTTAGTTCTGGTCTTTGATAAGAAGAAACAAAGTCAGAATTATACGTAGAAGAGATTCACTGAGGAAAGCACTTTTGAGGGATAAGAGCAAAAAAGCCATTGAAAGGCAGAACCTCACACCAATGGGTATGTCTGACAATTTCAAAGAAGAAGGGGAAGGAAAGAAGAATGAATAAGAAGAGTCTCATCCTATTACAGTGTTATGATAAAGTTCACCAAGCAAACAGAGAGTTCTTGAATCAGAGTCGACTGTCAGAAGTTCCACTTCTTGTAAGAATGGTCCAGTTAATATCTCCATCAAGCTCAGTGCTGGAAGAGCTGCCCACAGAACATGGTCTTGGTGTAAATGTCATCCAGAACTCACATGGGAATCTGCCGGATCTACAGCAAATGGTTTCCATCACTGCAGTTGGCCTTGAGCTCAAATGGCATTCATTACCTGGAGCCACTAGATTGTAGGTCTGAAAATTTACAAAAATCATAATTTCCTATTGGGGTTACACCTTTCAAGCCAGCTGTTCAATGACCCTCTCCTTTTTCTGTGGATGTTAAGTATGACCTTCATTTGACTGCGCCTTCATTTTGCCCTCAAACAGGATATCCTCTACCAACCTGTACTTCCCCGTTGATCAAACCATTTAGCTCTCTCTCTAGCAATCCTGAAAATAGAGGCCTCCAATGCTTCAGGCTGGTAAGTAGTTGTCTCTGACTTCCATTATGCGAGGTCCCAATTGCATTGGATATTAAAGACCTGGGACTCCTCTCCTAATGCTGGTAATGGCCTATACTAGAGAGGTGCCACTGAACTTTATTTTGTGATGGCTATTCCACTTTTACCAGATAAGTCTCAGTGGCCTTGGTGAACAGTGTGGTGTTTGAGCTCTTCAGTGGAATATGGTGTCTCTGGTGGCTTTTCTGTTCTCATTTAATGTACTTATTCTAGCATAGTCACATCAGCATCTTTATTTCTTATTTTAGAATCTGCCAACGTAGTTCAAACATGACTTTTCTCATTGCTAGCCAGTTCTTCAGGCTTCTAAGAGCCACTCAAAGAATAGTTTTGCTCCATGCTGTGGGGTTTTGCCAGCATGTTTAAATCCTGTATCCTGGAAAATGCAGAAAAATCAATGGATTCTGGCTACTTCTATTCTCTTAAGCACATCAAAAATTGAATGCTGTGGTCTTCTTGTGGTGCTCTCCAGATTTGCAAATTGATTCATTCAGCTGCTTTGTTGTATAATGCATTTCTTTCTTTATTAGGCTCAGCATGTTCTTGGCCAGTTTCTATAAGAAATTAACCCAAGTTATCATCCTGGATGTGAGGAAGAATTGTTCCTTTCGAGTGAGACACTATGCTTGTTCCTTTGCAGTGGAGAGGCCTCTGAAGCACTTTCTAGCAGAGAGTTAGTAGTAGATTGTATGTGTACTCGCTATTACGTTGGCCAACCTCTCCAAGTGCTGAGTTTGCAGGCAGATTGGCTGTGGTGCTCAGGTAGATCTGGATGCTTTCTCCCCAGACATCGTCATCTGTTTCCGGGTCCTAGATTTTCCCAGGCGGAGCTCTGAACTTACCATAAAATGTTGGCTGGGAATTTACACATTTCTAGAGCTCTTCAACTATTACACCTTCGATCTGTTGCTTATCTGTTGCAGCTTTTCCAATTCCAGCAATAAAAGACTCTTTTAAAATACCAAAAAGCTTCTTTGGCTTTCACATTTATGGCTTAACTGCTTGTTAAAGACCTTAGACTCATCCAAACCACTTAGCAGTAACCTGCCAACTGTTGAGTTTGTTAGCATTCCCTTTACTACCTTCTAGTAGTGGAATAATCAAATCTACAAGAAATGTCTCCCCAGGTCACCAGCAGTGACAGCAACCCTGGGGGTTACCTGCAATTCAGGATGGTGTCCATGCTGCTCTGCATAGACTATGAGAGTCTACCTCGAAGTCCTGCGGAACACTTGACTACGCTTATTTTTCTTCTGTTCCTTTGACAAGCAGAGGACAAGATAGGATTAGAGCTGCAAGAATTGAGTTGCCAGAAAGGGCCATATAGGGGAGCCAGCCTGAGAAGGAAGGGCATACCTTTCAACCACACTGCAATGCTGGCAGCGATGAAGAAAAGTGGAGGTGAAGAAGGGATGTCTTGGAAACAGTCTCTGCTGGAGTGCAGATCTGAGAAACTTTTGGTAGTGGAGAAGTACCAAAATTTCTAGGTATGGACCTCTATCAGCGACCACGTGGTGCTCAGTCAGTGGCTGGGAGCAGATTTAGATTTGTGCTAGACACGTGGTGCATCTAGGAGGGCAGCAGGGGCAGCTGTCAATAATACCACCAACGGTAGAAGCTGTGAGTGAGACTGTCGTATGGTCCCTGCAGAGGTAATTAATGAATGTGTGTAAAATTGTAACTACACAGTGGTAAAGTGCTGAGAACCCCAGGTGAGGGGCAGGTAAAATGAACTGCCAATTTAGAAAAGCAGAATTGTCTGAAGGTAAGAGGATTGTGGAAGAATGCTGATTCGAAAGACAAAGTCTTCACAATCTTTCCTAATATGGATGACACTGAAAACAGTTCCTAGGAATGCAGAGAAAGGATAGGATTATATTGGGAATAGGTCAGTCGAAAGGTCCTTCCAATCACAGAGAAAAGTCAAAGCAAAACATTAGCTTTTTGGGGACACAACAGAGAGTATTTCTTATCTGATGTGGAGTTGTGAAGGTGTGGAGGGTGGGCATTGTCTGAGACACTGTAGAATTTGTCATCTATTCTTTTTTTTGTCATCTATTCTTTATTTGGGGATCTACAAGCACTAAATAGAATACTCATCACATCAGTTTTTGAGATCATTTTTCTTCAACCAATTTGAACTTCTCAATACAATAACTCTGAATACTAATTTTAAATTCTTCTACTTGAAACAATGGCTAGCAATGAATAATGTTTAGTGAATATGAATTGAGTGCCCAAATGATTTCATATTAGTTAGAATTGATGGCACGAGATACCAGGTCAACACATTTGTACTTTTTAGATATTGTCATCATTGCAATTACTTTTATTGATTTTTCTGCTTGGGAGTGAGGTCGGTGGTGAATCAGTTATTTAAGTGAAAAGATATTTTAAGTAAATCTTCATAATAATTTCTACTTCTACTTTTCAACTCAATAAGCAATGACTTATTTTAATTTCAGTTCATTTCTTCCTATTCCTGTACTCATGCTTCATAAATTATGATCTAAACTGATTCTAATGTTTGTTTTTAAATTCAATATTCTTTTATTTACAATAAAGATAATAAATGAAATTAACTATCACCATAATACCACTGCTGTGAAAATATCCTAATTAATGTTTTCACAGAATTTCTGTAATATTTCATTTAAATTTTCCTTACTAGCTTAGCTAACAGAATGTATTTACCTCAAAAGCATTTTCACCATATGTTTAAAATACTAGGTAAGAAGAGAGGCACAACATGAATTATCAGTGTGAAAATAATCAAATGTGAATTAATTGCTTTCCTTAAGTAACTAGTAGGGTACCTGCCTTACAATAAAGAAAAGTATGTTACTGTTATTTTTTTATTACATATTAAGACAGCTCAGAAACAAATGTGACACCCACATTTTAGCATTTTAAAACTTTATCCTTGATTTTTCAGAATTTAGTTAACCTCATTTGAAAATTCTTACTCTTGTCTGAAGTAGGTTTTTAAGTGAATTTTTTGTCATTGACTCTTCATCCACTTTGTTCTTCAGAATAGCCCTGTGATAGTATCTACACATTTCCAAAAGCAAAGGTGAAACACATGCACTCAGAAAAGTCCATAATACTCAGAAAGATTTAGTTATTTCATTGCACATAATAGATTTTACTGAGAGGTCTGTTTTCAAGGGGCATTTTTATCTTAGAGGTTGTCAGTGCTAGAAGAAAAAAGCTTCAATTTTTAGAGAGTGTATACAAAGCATCGAGTCCTTTCTGTCTCTGTGTAGACTTTACCTGAATGTTCACACTGAGCGAGTCTGCAGACCCACCATTTCAGCAGCAGCAGCAGCATCTAAGACAAGGACTTCAAGAGGCTCCGGACTTTCTGCAGCTGGTCCACCGAGAGGAGACATAATTAGGACGGCACTAGAGTACAGTTTCCTAGTAGCATCAAAGAGAAAGTGGAGTCTGTGTGTATGAAGTGGCTTCTCTTCACATCTGCTAGAAAGCACAGAGTTGAATTCAGTAAATGTAAACATGAAAACTGATGTTCTGAATATTTTCTCAGAACTAAAAATTTAAATAGAGAACATTAAATTTGAGATTTAAGTGAGATCTTTGAATAAATTTAAGGCTGATACTGTTTTAACAATGGAAAACTTATGATCGGATAAAAGAACAATTCTATATATGGAAAGTAGAAATAGCCAAACATTTCGCAAGTAAGTAATAATTTTAACACACTTCCCTTTAACATTGGGAGAGAAACTGACTTTCCAGTATTAGTGTATCTTACAGAATTTAAGTCCCTCAGTTCCCAAATCTGCGTTTCCTCTCGTGTCCTCTTTCTCTTCTTGATAAAGTCCTATGAAATTAGTTTGATAAAGTGTCTGCCTAAAAAGCCTCCATGTAAGAATGAAATATTAATTATAATTTAAATTATTAAGTCTCAAAAGTGAAGTCTTTTATGAAGGCAAGAAACTTAATTTTTTTGCTGAATTAGTAATGATTTAATTAAATATTATAGCATTCCATTTTTGATGTCCCCTCTATATTTATTTCTTAATAAACCTGGGTAATGTGTATAATAGCTCATTATTTTTCCCTATCTCTTTGAACATAGGAATATACACACGTATGTTCCATGTTTATGTTTGTCTTTCACACGCACATGCGTGTGCGTGCACGCACGCACACACACACACACACAGAGTTTTTGTTCATTTTGTCTTGTCTTTTGGTCGTGATAGGATCCTAGCCAGGCTAGGTAAGGCCTCCATTACTGCGTTATATACTCAGCTCCACCCGCCCAGGTTTTATTTCTATTACTCCTATCATCTGTGTCAGTTTTCCACTCTTTCTATTGATTAATTTTTTCATCATCATCTTGAATTTTACATTGAAAAAAAATTATAGTTTGAGCTTATTCTAGAATGCAACTAAATTAAATGGAGACATTTTGAAGCTTTTGAAGCTTGCTGTGAAGATGGGGCCAAATCAATACTTCGTTGTGATAGTTTGGTCCTATTCCTTAAAATATTTCCTTTTCAGACTTTCCTAAGGATCCCGCTCAGTGCCCAGTCTTGGAAATTTATAAATGCTATCTCCGTTAGGAGGCCTTCGCACTCTGTTAGGGAGACCATTGCATACTGCCTGCGTGATACATAAAATAGTTCATACTCTTTTTGAGAAATTTTCTAACGTTTTCCTTACAATGCAGGGATCACTGAACTTGTGCTTCATGTTGTCCAATATAATTTAGGAAAAAAGTGTTTAAGGAAGGACAAAAATTCCTTTCCCTGTTACTTCATTATAATTCAATTAGAAATCTGCCCCCCACCCTATTACTCCCTGCTCAGGTGTTCTGGATGTGAATAAGCATTTGATTAATTTCAAGATAAGGTTGAAAAATTATGTGCTTTCTTCTGATCTCACTAAAATGACACCAAAACAGGAATTAAAAAGCTTTTTGAAGGACACATAAAGCCTAGATAAAGGGAAGGCCATAGTAACAAAGTTTTGGCAGCTAGGAGACAGATTACGATTGCTACCAGACTTGAAAACACAAGAAACTGGAACCCGCAGAGGGAAAGACCCAGGTACGCAGGCGTTAGTGGTAATCAGGAAGGAATCAGGACTTCTGGGATTTGAAGTGGATACTGATTGAAAGTGGGAGATTTTGACCAAATTGCAAATGTACTATAAAAGCAAACAGAAGCAGACTCAGGTTATATGCTGTATGGTGGAGTTATTTGATAGGTTGGCAAATGCAACCAGTCTTCAGATAACTCATTGAATAGAAATGTTCAAGGAAGCCAGATGCCTCTAATTCCAGCAGACCGGGAGCATGAGGCAAGAGGATTGCAGGTTTGAGCCTGCACAACTAGTGAATTAGTGACACCTTGTCTCAAAATAAAAACGGCCTGGCTGTAGCTCAGGGTGAAGGCCATGGGTTAAATTCCCAGTACAGGAAAAAAATTGAGGGAAATGTGAGGAACACATTTTTGTGTTCCATAACTCGAAAACTCTCCGGATTGAAATTGTTTTATTTAGTGATACTCTAGGAAAATGGTTTAGTAACCTACTTAATGCATACACTGAACTCAGGTTTTTCAACTCTTATATATCCACTATCCAAACCCACATAATGAAAGAATTTTTGAGTGGATTGTTGAACAAAGATACTTCAGGACTAAATTATTACCGTGTTCTACCAGACATGGAAAGAGGAAATGCTGTAGATAGAATAGCTAACATGGTTCATTAATGTCTTTATCTAAGGAGCTCAAACGGTATTCATATAAAACTTTTCTCAGAGTGTATGAGAAGATTTGTCATTAAATTTATGGGACCACAGAATCTGTCATCCACTTTAATCTCTTCTTGAAAATTAAGTAGTAGTTAGGCATTTTCAGGCTCCTGGCAGTGATGTTTGTCAGCTTTCCCATGGTTCATCACGGCCGACACATGCTGTCAGAAACCCTGTTTTCATTCTCTTCGCCCCATATCATGAAGGAAATGTTTGTGGCCTGACGATCCAAATTCCTTACATCTTGGCTATAATTTTTAAATAGTCATCTGTCTTTGGAATTAATTTCCTCCTACCTACATATATTCTATCTTTGCCAACAGAAAATCATCTTTCCTGGCAAAATATGGAAGTGTTCTGGAGCTTAGCATGTCTCAGTATTCTATCACAGTTCTGAAATCAAATAGCGGGTCTGTTTATTTACTTTGTTTACCATTTTATACTCCAAACAATGATCTCATGTTAGAGAACATATTGGGTTTAATGTTAACATTATATGATAATTCAAAGATTGTTATGCTGCGGGTCCTCTTCCAAAGTTGTTTGCTAAATAAGTGAGCACACACTACAAGATTAAAACAGTATGATAGTACATAGAAGAGTTTTCATTTGTTCTCTTTAGGTAGAAAATTTTATTTAAATTAATGTGTCTATTATTGTCTTTTTTAGACTCTATGGTAAATCATATAGAATTTGTCAGGAATTAGAAGCCATTTCTGATAGGCCATTTATTGGCAAGCTCTTTTAAAAATGGAACAATAATAAAGGCTGTATTAGAAATGATACTTTTTCCTTTCCTGGAAGACTCTCTGCCAAGGTCGTTCATTCACCAAAGGACTGAACTAATCAAGAAAACTTTTCCTATCCTAAAATTTGGAGGAACAAGAATAAAATTTTATTAAGTTAAACTACTTGCATTTCATTGTCACTCTGGCATTTTTTTTATTACTTAAATTTTTCAGTGGAGTTGGTGGTAATTCAGAGATCAGAGAGGAAAGGATCCCAGTAATATTTTATTTTTTATAGATTTTTATTAAAATTTATCCAAAATTACACAAACTTGCAGGCCATTACACAAGCTTACAGACCACAATACATTGTGCCTTTTGCTTCTGATGGTGAGCAATGTAAACAACCACATAGATCCAGCATTAAGTCACAAGTACAAAAAGTTACTGTAGTACCTAGTGTACGTGTCACTGTTTTAAATTTGGGTTATTAAATTCTTGTTTTTAAGATATCATTATTCCTCTGGATTCTCATTCCCCTCCCCCTTTCCCCTCTTCTTGTTCCCTTGAACCCTTTGTCTGTTAGCTTATATCTAACACTTTGCCTTTTGGTATCCATTGTTTACCCTTTTCTTTTGTTTGCATCTGACCTCACTCAAATGAGGGATACCACGCGATATTCCAGCTTGTGAGTATGGTTTATTTCACTCAACACTATATTTTCCAGGTCCATCCATTTTCCTATAAATGACTCTAGTTTGTGATTCTTTATAGCTGAATAGTATTCCATTATGTATAGATACCACATTTTGTTTATCCAGCTATCCATTGATGGATATACAAGTTGCTTCCAAAATTTAGCTATTACAAATTGTGCCACTATAAACATTGTTGTGCAAGTATCTCTGTAGTATGATGTCTCTAGCTCTTCAGGAAAGATACCTAGTAGGGGTATGACTGGGTCATATGGGATTTCTACTGTGAGACTCTTGAGAAATCTCCATACTGATTTCCATAATGGTTGTACTAGTTTGCATTCCCACCGACAGCTTAGCAGGGTTCCTTTGTCACCACAGTCATGCCAGCATTTGTTATAGTTTGACTTTCTAGTGATTGGCATTCTTTCTGGGGTAAGGTGGAATCTTAGGAAGTTAACAACAAGAATCAACAAATGGGACTCCATTAGACTGAAGAGTTTCTGTACAGCACAAGCGTCAATTAGTATGGTGAAGAGAAAACCCACAGAATGGGAAAAAAATCTTTCCCAGCTACTCCTTAGACAGAAGACTAATATCTAGAATACACAAAGAACTCAAAAAATTAAACTACCTAAAATCAATGATCCACTCAAGAAATGGCCCAGAGAAATGAACAGACACGTCACAGTGGAAGAAATATAAATGGCCAGAAAATATATGAAAAAAATGTTCGACATCTATGGCTATTAGGGAAATGCAAATTAAAACAACCCAGTAATACTTTATTGGCACGGACTGTAGGAAACAAGTTGTCTTCTGTGAAATGCCTGTTTCCTGGTAGGGTTGCCGCAGAGCTATTGAAATGGGTCGTTAAACTCGATTCTAAACAGCTTGGGATTTATGTCACAGGAAGCCTACCCGATGCTCCAAGTCTCAAGAAGACCTGTAATGATGTACAAATTGGGGGACATCGAGCTGCTTAGAGAACATCAAGTAACAGGTGTCAAGTTCAAGGTCTGAGTTGCAAGTTGAGCTCCGGCAAAGATGTGAATCAGATAACTTTAGAAACACAAGCCCAGCTCCTCTCCACCAAGTTAAAATTATCAATAGGTAGGATGGTGAATGTCTTAGCACTGCTTTGCCGTCTGGCAAATGTTTAATGATGACTTTCATCAAATGTATTTCTTAATCACACATTAACCAATTTATCAGAGTTCTAGATGTGATGGATATAGAAACAAACAAAGCAAGTTCTTTGCTTTAACAAAGTTCACTTTACTGCATATGTTTTTGAGTTACTTCAAGGATGGAGAAAGTGTTGGTTGGGATGCGGGAAAAGTTCATAAATAAATTTTGTATGAAAAACAGTAAGAAATGAAGTAGGTACTTGGAAGATGCAAGATTATGTCTCATTTTAGTCATTGTCCTCTTATTTCTGAGAATTGTTCTCCTTTTTCTCCTTGTAATCGAACAGGAGCTCAGTTCTCCACTCCCGGGCCTGACAGTGACATTCAGGAAGGACACCATGTCACCTGAGCATCCGTCAAGTCAACACGCAAATCTCTGTCTGCTTCACATGAAGACAAGTTTACCTCTGTCCACCTGATATGATCTGCTGCACTGTTCTCATGCACTTGGAATGCTGTGTGGCCTTCAGTCCTTCTCAAGAGTGAAAATAGCAGGTATTCTTTCTTCTATCATCTCCGAGTCCTTTATTCCTCCTCATGCAATTCATTGCCCCTAAATCTCTTCAATATGTCTAATTTCTTGCCTTTCGAACAAGAACTTCTTTTCATACCAGCTTGTTTGTAAATAAGCACTCCAGTTTTTATGGTTGAGATATTTTGTCAATTACATTAAATCATGAATGTAATCCACAGCTGGAATTTCATCCCAGAAGTGCATTCTCTGTGTATCTGGGAGCTAATGAAGCTGATAAAATAATTGCAAATCTATTCATTATGACTTCATCTATGGTTTTCTGTCCATTTTTTTTCTCATCGACTACTGTATATGAATTCTTATGCTAAATAATTTTGAAGTGGAATCTGTCTTTAAAGGACACATTTTCGGTTTACCATTCTCTATGATGCAGTTGTGTACCACAGTATGACTTCAGATTAAAACACAGACAATTATGATTCATAAATGTTCTCTGTGATATATGAGAACCCATTTGATAACTTATATTAAATGTTCACTCTGTTCCAGATACTGTTAAAAAATCTTCTCTTACAGTTCTTGTGTTCTTTACTTTTTTTTCTGTCATGATCTTGAGGTGATAGTGGTTACTGGAGAACATTTTCTAAATCAGTGAAAATACAGATTCGTGGTTTGCTTCTTCTTTTTAGGAATACTTGGGTTAATAATTTTCTTTATCATGAAATAAATTATGTATACTCACTAATGTTCCTAGCTTGTATTATTTTTTATCAAGAATATACAGTTTACGTAGAAATAATTTTAAAATCTCAAGTCAGACTCATAATAAAGCAAATTTTTTTCAAGTTTGCATTCTGTGTGCAGCAAGGGCTGGTGAGAGGGTTAAGCTCACCACAGGGACTTACAAACTCGGCTACTAAAGGGCCCGTCTTGACATCTGCTTCCAAATCCGTGTCAACATGGGAAATTAACATCGCGAAACACAACATGCTCTTAATGGTTGCTCTGCTTAAAAAGGACACAGGTCAGGTCCGTTCACTTTTCACTGGCCACTGCAAGTAACATGTCCATGATCAACTTCAAAGGAGTGTAATGTTGACTTATGCCCAGTGGAAGACAGTTAGAAACATTTGTGAGTAAGCTTACTGTCTCTCATATTCATAAGATTTATTCGATTAATGCCAATTGATATAAATAAATGTTAATTACATTAAGTGTATATAATTACATGAAATTATAAATAAAGTATATAAATAATTACATATAATTACTATATATATATTTTTAATTGTTTTGAAATAGGTTCTATGAATCCCAGGCTGGCTTTGAATTCATTGTAATCCTCTAGCCTCTACCTCCCCAGGTCTGGGATTACAGGTTTGTGCCACCACACCCAGCTTGTCTGTTTCTGTTTTATCACTTCAAATCTGAGCACATCCACATTTTAAAAAACTCTGCCTTTTAAAATTATCCAAAAGCAGAGGGGGAAAGGAAGGAAGGGAAAGAGAAAAGAAAAAAAAAAGTAAAAAATGGAAAATGTAAATAAAGTTATTGCAAATAAGGAGGGAGGGAGTGGAAAGGAGGGATATGGAAGGTGGAAACCAAGATATATCACGTACAGGTACAAATTCACTATGATGAATGTGATCATTATGTTTATCTATAATGTACCAATACATGTTCTTGGTAAGAAAAATTTTCCAAAAGCAAAGAATTAAAATTGATATTTCAAAGAACAATATGATAGATGAAAGGAAAACTCTCTAGTAAACATCCAGGGGAGAAAGTAAAATCTAATGCTTTTCATTTTTACATTAAATGTGTTAATATACTCTGCCATGGTTAAGATTTTTGAGTTTGAATTTTGACTTTGAATTTGATTTTACTACCCTTTTTATTTCACATCGTGTTACCATCAATTAACTTATTAGATAACATACAAATATTTTACCAACATACTTAACACAAAGAAAGAAAAATATTCATCTAAATTTTATACTCCTGACATAACAGCATTTATGTTTATTTTCTAACAGATTGACTTCTGGGTTTTCATCAAGAGTAAGAACAATTTTTAAATCATGTAACCAATGGTTCAATTTTGTTTATTTATATATATATATTTTATTCAATATTTTGTTGTAATTATGTGCCAAGCTGGCACATACAATTTTGCACCACACTCTGCTTATAAATGTAGTCACTGAATGAACTTTCAATATGATATAGAATTTATTTCAGCTTTGTATATATTTTACTTACAACATTTTTAGTTAACTAGAAGTAAAATAAATATCACTTAGGATAGGATTTTTGCCTTTTCTTCTATTATTTCTTTAAAATAAATTCCTAAGGAGAAATTACTGGATGATTTCAAGGTGGCGATTTGGAGGAACCAAGGCTTATGTTCTATAATTACAACTTGGTGCAATGATGGTCTTGCAAACATGACTTAATAATGGGAATAAACATGAAAGGAAAGTCGAGTTGATACAGCCTCCTCCTTCTACCTTCCCTAGGTAACTACTGGGGGTTCATTCTAAATTCAAGCATGAGTTTATGTCTTCTCTTTAGCTTTTGGTCTCCTTTGTTGTATTTAGTTTCCTTTATTTAAAAAGCTGATGAATAAGGCTGGAAAACTGATGCTTGTAAATCGTAATATTCTGCCTCGCTAGTAATGATCAGCCTTATTAGGCATGGAGACGTATATGAAATAAATTCCTTTGATTTAGGTGCTCCCATGAATGGGTCTTTTCAGTGTTTTATATGGATAGCAAAGAAAATTTCCAGGCATGTTTGAGTGGAATATAAAGGAAATCAGTATTCCTTCTGAAAAAGTTAATCTGTTCCTCCATTTTACTGCAGCTTCTTGTCTTCATTGACTATTTGGCTTTGTTTCACTGAAGCACACATCAGGCTCAGACTAGGATTTGTCCACATGAAAGAGTGATTGGCCTCCCAGTGCTTGAGAGGCTAAGGGAGGAGGATGCTACAAGTTCGAGTCCAGCCTGGGCTACATAGTGAGTTCAAGGCCAGCCTGAACTATAGAGC
>PVJO010024909.1:0-23592 GCA_004026905.1 Hystrix cristata
CTCACCAAGTTATTAGCAAATAGAATGCAGCACATTCTCAAAAAGATCTTATATCATGACCAAGTAGGTTTCATCCCAGAGATGCAAGTATGGTTCAACATACGCAAATCGATAAATGTGACACATCACATAAAATGAACATAGGACAAAATCCACGTGACCGTAATAATAGATGCTGAAAATGCTTTTTTAAAAGTCCAACACACCTTCACGATAAAAGCCGTGAAGAAAAGAGGTGTAGAAGGACCTTACCTATATTTGATAAGGGCTATTTATGACAAACCAACAGCAAATTTCATAGTAAGTAGGGAAAACTAAAACCATTTCTCCTACAAGCAGGAACAAGACAAGGATACCCACTTTCACAACAATTCTATTCAACATACTAGTTGAAACATTAGCCAGAGCAATTAGGCCAGAGAAAGAAACAAAATGGATGCATATAGGAAAGGAAGAATTCGAATTATCATTATTTGCAGATGCCATAATTATCTACATAGAAGACCCAAAGAACTCCACCAAAAAAACTCCTACAAGAAATAACCAACTTCAGCAATGTAGCAAGACACAAAATCAACACAGAAAGATCAATAGCACTTGTGCAGTCCAATAATGAACATGATGAGAAGGAAGTTATGACAACAATATTATTTATATTGGCTTTAAGAAAAATGAAATATGTAGGAATTAACCTAATCAAGGAAATGAAAGATCTCTATAAAGAAAACTACAGTACTTTGAAGAAGGAGATTGAAGAGGACACCAGAAAATGGAAAGATGGTCCCCCTTCTTGTCAAATGGTCACACTCCCAAAACTGTTATATGGATTCCATGCAGTCCAATCAAAACACCAACAGCATACTTACAGATCTAGAAAAAACTGTCCTAAAATTCATGTGGAACCTGAAGACACCCGGAATAGCAAAAGTAGTTTTGGGGAATAAGAGCAAAGCAGGCAGCACGGCAATACCAGACTTCAAAGTGTACTACAAAGCAATAGTGAGAAGACCAGCACTGTACTGGAATAAAAACTGACATGTGCATCAGTGGAGCAGAATAGAGGATATAGAAACATCTCCAGACATATTCGGTTATTTGATTTTTGACAAATAGGCTAAATGGATACATGGGAGGAAAGATAGCCTATTCACAAATGGTGCTGGGAAAACTGGATATCTGTTCGCAAAAGATTGAAACTGGACCCATATCTCTCGCCACATACTAACCTGATACCAAAATGGAACAAAGATCTAAACATTAACACAGAAGCATTGAACCTACTGGAAGATAAAATAGGTAAAACTTGAAGTCATAGGTTAGGAAAGAATTGCAAATTCACAAAAAATAACAGCAAGAATCAATACATGGGATTAAATCAAATTAAAGAGCTTCTGTACAGCAAAGGAATCAATTAGTAGAATGAAGAACCCATCTACCAAATGGGGGAAAAAAAATTGCCAGCTAATCCTAAGACAGAGGACTGATATCTAGAATATATAAAGGACTAAAAACACTGGACCATCTAAAATAAAAGACTCATTCCAGAAAGCAAGGGAAATGAATAGACAGTGATCATAGGAGGAATTACAAATGGCCAAAAAATATACAAAAAAATGCTTGACATCTCTAGACACTAGAGAAATGAAAATTAAAACAACACTGAGTTTCTATCTTACTCCACAAAGAATGACTATCATCAAGAAATCAAATAATAACAAATGCTGACTAGGCCACGGGGGGAAAGGAACCCTTCTACACTGTTGTTGGCAATGTAAGCTAGCACAGTCAACTATGGAACTTTGTATGGACATTCCTCAAAACCTAAAACTAAAAATTCCATTTGATCCAGATTCCCCTTCTGGGTATCTTCCCGAAAGAATTAAGATATCATATTACTGTGATCCATGCATACCCGTGTTTACAGCAGCACAATTTGTAGCAGGTAAATCTTGGAAGCAGTTTATATGTCCATCGACAGATGAATGGGTAAAGAAAATACGGTATTTACACACCATGGAGTCCTATTCTGCTATAAAGTTGATTCACTTGTAGGAGAATGGATGTAACCAGAGATCATAATGTGAAGTGAAAGAAATCAGACACACAAGTTTACATATTGCATGTTCAAGGAGTAAAGCGGTGAACACATTATTGAATAGTGCAGCAAACAAAGTATTTCCCACTCCTTCTAGTCAGTACAAGGGGATGGGAGGCAAACATAACACACAAACTAAGTATAAACACAAAAATAACTAAACAAATGAGCAAAACAATAGTACCACAGGTTACTTAGCAGGAGAACTAGAAAGCAAGAAAGGGAGATGGAGAGTGATAATTGGTTGGGGATCAAGGAAGACCTCATAGGGAAAGTACAATACAAGAACGAATGAGATGCAATTGCAGGAGCAAGCAATGGGCAAATCCAGAGAATGAGTGTCACCAACAGAGGGAACAATCAGATGGAAGGCCACAAAGCAAGAGTGTGCCTGGCTCTTCAGTGAACAAAGCGGGTATTGGTTGGGGGAAGCAGAGTGGGCAAAGCAGAGGTGGGCAGAAAATGAAGTCAGAGAGAAAAGGAAAAATTAATTAATTTCATATTGGCCTGTTTGATATGACTCATGAGCAAAGAATTATTTGACAGAGTTGTTGAAGAAAAAGAGGAGGTACAGAAACTGTACAAGGGCTTATAAAACCTTAAAAAATCAGAACCTACAAAATGTTTTCCCAATACTTAGCATAAAGTATCTAGCTAGTAATAAGTCTTCAGCAACACTGGGAAGAGGAAGATATGAGTAAACTATACTAGTTATGAACATCTTGTGAGTCAAGAAACACGTACCTGTGGCTTCATCCAGCACCTTCACAAACAAACACTTCCATTGAGCTACTGAAAGATAGTAAACCAATAGGCCCCTTATCACATAAATTATATCATAAGTAACTGTCAGGTAAAATCGATGTATCAAAGAAATAAGATATATCACAAAGCATTTGTGCAGAGCTTTAAACTTTACATTTTCACATCCACTTACTTATGTAACTTGCAAATTGACTCCATGGGAAAAAGATAATTTTCCCACTTGAAATTACCAATCTTACATGCTTAATGGTTGCTCAAGATAAGTTGAATGTTTATATCTGTTGATACTAAGGATGAGTTTTTTCCTACAGAAACACTAGATTCTAGAACCCACAGGGACTTTCACTGCAGGATGACAGGCCAGCAACACAGATTGAAACTCTATTAAATGTGTAGCCATACCCAAACTAGTAGAACAATTAAAAACAATAGATTGTGGAAGTCATCAACCATGAACACATTTTGACACATTTTTGTGAGACAAAAGTGGAGTGGAAGGATGACGGATCAAATAACCAAGAGAAAACTTAAAAGGTGTAGCACAAGGCCAGTCTGCTTTGGTGGGCCCTGCTTATAATAAAGGGAAAATGGACACGACATAATGAGATGAGCATTCGTTGGGGGAAATAGTTCATTTAATGAGCTGCAGCGAATGCTCAGTGGTCCCTACATTAACCATACGACTTTCAATGGGTGGCTGGTGAACAAGATCAGAATGCAGGCATCAAAAGGGGTCAATTCAAGCGAGTCAAACGTGATTTACTGTCACCACTGCGACTCCACCCAATGCTGGCCGCCCCCAGGCTTCTTTGATATGATGGGAGATTGGTGCTTTAAAATTTACCAAATTGTCTCATCTGACAAGTGTAAGTTGCCACCCATAAAATATTTTTCTTTATAACTAAGTCAGTGTTTTTGAAAATACTTGGCCTTGACAAATTTTACCCTAATGTGCTTGTTTCTGCAAAGTCAAATTATCAGCAAAGAATCATTGGCCATCTAACACTGTTTTACTCTTTAAGGACAAGAAGGGAACTTTCCATTTCATAAAAAGGCCATTTACCTGTCTACTTATGCCCACTGGACAGAACATTCCACAGGTGAAGTTTTCTGGTGCATATGTGTCCAAATTCATTTTTACTGCAGTGAAACCCAAACATTCATCAAATAGTTAACAGATTACGCTCTTTGGTAAAAATAATGAAAACAACATGAATGCAATTAATCATTTTCAAATAAACCTGAGAGTTCCTGTAGGAAATTTCTGTCCTAAATTTGTGCCAGCTTATCCCTGTTCAGGGAAACAAAATCTTGTTTCTTACTGAACTCTTTTCTGAGGCCGCCAAGGAAGTAGGGTGAAATGCCTTAATTGTACTTCATTTCTACTCCTAGAGAAGTTAAAGACTTAGAATTTCTTACGTTCGTCTCAAAAATAGTTTGAATTTGAGCAAAACCTTTTGTGACCCACAAAGTTCCTTGGGATTAGAAATCCAAGTTTGTTCTAACAGTAAGAAAGCAGCCTTCCAACCAGAGTTGGAAGCGTGCTGAAGCCAATTTTGCAGTACACTAAATTGCCCAGTAGCATTTTAATGAGATTTTTAAACAAAAAATATAATATTTTTATTAACGTCTATGTTTCTTGGTTGTGAAAGTTTTGCGTGTCATGTGTGCGACACGTTTGAGCCCCACGGGACGGAAAAGCTCACGGGTGAAGCCAGCCGCAGAAACAAGGCTCCAACCACATGAAACCCTGCGCGGGAGAGCGCTGCAGCTCGCAAGTTCCGGGACAGCGATGGAGCCGCAGGGCCCGCGTCGCAAGCCTGGCTGCGCCGCCACCGTCGCTGTGACCCGAGTAGGGCCTTGGGCTTAAACGACGCTGTGTGGAACCCGCGCGGATGACCCACCCGGGCGCCCTAAGGGCCCGGCGCGTCCTCCCCCGACCCTTGCAGCCGGCGCCCGCAGGGCGGCTCGGGGCGGAGCCGGGAAGGCGCGCGGCGAGCCGGGCGGAGACGGCGCCCTCTGCCGGCTCCTGCGGCCGCTCCGTGCGGCTCCGTCGCGCTGACCCCGCCCGGCCGCGACCTCCCCCGCCCGGCCCCGCCCCGGCTCCCTCAGCGCCCCTCGGCTGGCCGCCGGGGTCCCGGGCGGGGGACCCCACCCACAAAACCCGGCAACTCTCAGGCGGTCGAAGTCTCCAGCGCACTAAGGAGCCGGCCTCGCTGGCACAGACCCAGCCGCGCGGCCGCTCAACCTCGACGGGCTCCGGGGCCCACGACACCGGCTTACCTCCGTGCTCCCCTCGAGAGAGCAGGGAGGGCCCAGGTGCAGCCTGAGGACGGCACAGAGCTGGGGGGGCTAAAGGGGGACAACGAGGAGGAGGAGGAAGACGTAGTGGTGGTAGAAGGTGGTGGAGGAGGCAGATGAGGAGAAAGACGAGAAGGAGGAGAAGGACAACAAGGACAAGGAGAAGGAGAAGAACTGGTACCGGGAAGAAGCCAAAGAGCAGGACCGTCAGGATGGGGGCAACTCAGCCATGGGTTTGTGACACCACCTCGCCCCATGGAAACCAAGGGAGACCTAACCACCTTGGGCTGCTCGTGCGTCTTAGGAGGCCAAGCTCCATTCTGAGGACTTTAGATACACCTTCAGTGAGATGGCCCGTGTTTCTGCCCTGATCTCTGACGGCAGGCTGCCCCCAGCTCCCACCTAGGGCGGCCTGGGACGCATGCACCTGTGCCCCCTGCCCCAGCCCCAGGAGGCTCCCTACTGTGGAAGTCCCAGAAGCAAGCGCTTGATGGACAGACACCATGAGGCCTGCCCCGAGGGGGCAGGGAAGGAGGCAAAAGGCAAAAAGACTCCAGCCGTGCCAGCAGGCTGCTTTCCACCACCCAGAGTCTGGTCAAGAGGCCTGGCAAGAGGGAAGCGTGCATGCCAACAGCCCTGACCCAGCTTGGCCCACAACTATGGATAAAGGCGAGCTGTCCTCCTAAGCACCCTCATGTAACTCCCAAGAAACACCTGGGCAGCCAGCAAGGGGTGGGGGGTGAGGAGGAGAAGGAAGAGGAGGAATAGGAGGAGCGGAGTGGGGAAAGGAAGGAAAGGGGAGGGGAGGTGGTGGACTCCAGAGGACAGCGCGCATCAAAGGAGAAAACAGAGGGCTTGGAGGAGCAATCAGCGTCAGTGACAGGTGGCCCCGCACCTAAGCCTGCTGCAGGGACAGCAGACACCCTGCTCCATCCCAGTGACACTTGATTGGTCCCCAGTATTCCTGCCAGCTCTGCCCGGCACAGAAGGCTGCTGGGCACCACCCCCACCCCCACCCCCACCCCGCTGTCTGTCCCTCTGCCTTCCCGCACACCCAACAGAGATGGGCCAGTAACACCCACATTCCCGGTTCTCTCCTCCCCAGCTCTCCTGTCCCTGCACCTCTCTCTGTTGAAACCATTTATGGGCAACAACAACCAGCCTCCCCAAAGCCCCTCTTCTTGTCCTGACTGTCACAGACCCTACACATGCCACCTTCTTAATGGGCAGAGCCTGTGAATTGTCACAGTCTGGGCCTACCGCTGACTTGGAAGCTACGGACACCACTCCACCTGCCCACTCCATCCTCCTTCAGTCTCCTCCAGCTTCCAATATCAACCACAGCCCATCTGACAGGGCACCTCCTGGTGCCAGGAACCCACAGTCAAGTGACAGCACTGCCCAGACTCGAGCCATTGCCACTTCCCAAGCTCATGCAGTGCAGGGAACTTGGGCGACTGTAACCAACCATTACATCCAGCAGCCACAAATCAAACCACTTTGGGGACTCCAGAGGGGCATCAGTGTGCCAGCTCTTCCTCTCTGGGGAACCCAGTAGTTCCATCACCAGCATTCAGCCTGCCCAAGTGCCATCTGACTAAGGTGCTATGGAAACCACCCCACCTTCCCAGTATATCGTCTTCCGGTCTCCCGCTTCCTTTACAATCAATAATAGCACATCTGACGGAGCACCGCATGGTCCCAGGAGCCCACTGCCAAGGGACGGCACTGCCTGACTCAAGCCATTGCCACTTCCCAAGCCTCTGCAGCGCAGGAGCCGTGGCTGTCTTCAGTTACTGAAAACAGGGCTGGCATGGCTCTGTACAGACATACACAGCATTAGAAGGGCTGGATCACCCGGCAGCTGTGTGTGTCACTTCTGAATAAACCGCCACGCTGTCCTCTGCATTGACTGTGCCACTAGCAGGGCAGGAGAGTTCTGGTTCCTTCACTTCCCCAGCAGCGTTTTGTGTGGTCAGACTTGGTAATTTTAGCTCTTTGACAGGTACAAAGTAGTGTCCCCTGTGGTTTAAATTTTCATTTAGCCGATGTCTGATTATGACAACTTTTCATATGCTTAGATATCTAGGATCTTCTTGGTAAAAATCATTTCTTTTCGAATCATTTTGCCTGTGCCTTCAATTTTTACAAACTTTCTAATTGTTGGAGTACAAGTTTCTTTGTGTGGTATTAAAGAAATTTTTTTTCAAACGGATAACTTGCAGATATTCTGTTCCAGTCAATGACCTGTCCTTTCACACTCCTAAAAATGTCTCTCGAGGACCAGTCCCTAATTTTAGTGAAACTTAATTTCTTCTTTTTTGTTCCTCTGTGGATCTTGTAGGAAATCTCTACCTAACCCATGAGCACAAAGATTTTGTCCCATAGCAAGTTCATTGATTTATATTTTACAGTCTGGTCTTTCATCTATTTTGAGTTATCCTTATTTGGTAAGAGGTAGGGACCAAAGCCCATGATTTGGGGATGGCTCTCTAGGTACCCACATACTACACATGTATAAGCCCGTTTGTCAGAAATGCTGTCCCTTCTCCGCTGAGTGGCCTTTGCCCCTTGCTTCCAGACCAGTCGTCCCCGTGTGTGGCTCTGTGGGATCTCCATTCTGCCCCACTGAGCTGTTCTACCTGGTCCTCGGTTGTAATAATGTCCATCACTGACCACTCTGCCATTGCTCGTGTAAAGTGGCTTCCAGTGTCACAGCCTCACATTTTACTTCACCCAGCTACTACACCTGAAGTGCATTTCGTAATGCAGCCAGTGTCTGACCAGGATTGCTTCCTAAAACCATTTTTAAAATACTGAGATATGAAACTTGTGTATTCTATAGCCTAATAAGCAGAAGTTCGTGGTAATCTCACCCAAAAGCTGCTTGGCACAGAGAGGGTATGACGAGTATGGGAATCATTAAGGTGGGTGTAGGGGAAGTAATTCCACAGTGTTATAGGAGAGAGGGAAAAGAAAGAGAACCAGAGAAGCACTCCACCTCCCAGCTCCTCCCCACACAGCAATCAAGACGGAAACCCTTACGCAGCAGCACACCATCTTTAGAGGTAGAATGTCAAGAGTGTGAGGGTGCAAGTGTAATGAGGCAAGTTAAATAACCAGTTAGATAGCAGATTAAGGGACCAGCATGCTGCTGAGCCCCAGGGATGGCAGCCTGCCTGTGGGCCGCTGCGTGGGGCTACGCACTGGACTGGGCAAGACAGTCATACTGACTACGTACTGGGTACGGGGAGCCTGAGTCTGGACAGCTGTGTGCTCGGCCAGAGCGGGCAACAAGGATGACCCAAGGCAGAGGTGTTTTGCTGTCAGATGGGCTCAGAGGAGGTCCCCCAGCTCCCTAGGGATGGGGCCCTGGTGGGTTCTGCGTTCAGCACAGACACTCTGGTCTCCAGAGCACAGGCTGCACCCCCAGATGCAGGGCGGGCTCAGCATGGTGGGCTGGGAAGGGTAGAGGGAGCAGCTGGTCCTGGGGGCCCTCATGGCTCATTTCTCAGATAGGCAATATAAGTCCCCAAGCCACAGGCCAGCTGGGCAGACACATCAGGACAAGGCCTCTCGTTCCCCCTCTGTGCCCCCTGGGGCACTGACCTCCCCAGGCTGCTGCAGCTTCTGGGCTGTGGCCCTGCACTTCATGTGTCAGGTCAAAAAAACTGCACAACCCTTCACTGCCAGTCCATATGCAAACACATTTGCTCAGCCCGGAATCCTGCTCTCAGCTGCCTGAGGAATTCCTGCCCAAACTGCAGGATTCAGCTGACTTGTCCTTGAGTCACCAGGACACCGCATTCCCTCCCAGGCCACCCTGGGGGTCGGCGGGTCTGAGCTGACCCTGTGTAAATGGAACCTGTGCTTGGCCCAGTGGTGTACATGTCACAGGCCGCCCTGTGGGCTCCCCATGACCTGTGCTACCCGGGCAACCCTCGCCCAGACACGCCCCTTGTCATAACTTCCTGGCTCACTGGAGGACAGGTGCACAGAAATAGCAGTAGCCAAAGCTGGTGCATCATGACACTTGCAGGGTCAAACATGGTGCAGAGTGTCCTAGAGCAGAATTCGATTCACACTCCCCGGAGGCCTGGATGGCACACCACGCAGGCCACTGGAGATCCATACCTGGGAGCAGGGTGCCTGCTGCTTCCCCCTTTGAGTCCTTGCTAACCCAGGAAGCAGTTGGCCTCTCCCAAGGGCACCTCAAGGGTGCCTTATGCTGTAGCCAGCTCACACCCAAAGTCACCTCAGCCCTATCCCTCTGTGGCCACCCAGACCTGTGCTCTAGCACTGTGTGCGGCTGTGGCCATGGCCACAGCTGTTATTGTTGGCACCACTTTGGAGACCCAGGAAGCAGAGCAGCACATCACACAGAGAGCGGCAGGTAGAGGAGGCTCCAACTGGCCGGAGGAGGTGCCAAGCCCGGGGCAGGGGGTGTTAGGGACAGAACAAGTGCTGAGTGGCCAGGGCACTCTGCGTGAACTGTCCTATATTCTGCTATTCCCTCCAATCAGGGCCAAGGAAGCCAGGGTGGTGAATGGGGTCCTTGGATCTGCAGGGATATCACCAAGTTAGGGTCAGGCCTGCACCCAGGCATGGTGCAGACATCCCTGCCCTCTGTGGTCCCCAGCCAAGGCTCGGACAGGTAGGGGAAAGCCTCACCTTGCACCACTGCCACGGAGGCTCCTTGGTTCTGCCCGGAGGGAAATTTCATAGCACTTGTGTCCTCCATCTCTTGGGTTCATGGCCAGTTTTGGCCAGAGCAAGTAAATAAAGTGTTTGCTACACATGCATACACATAAAAGAGACTACTGTCCATATATAGTATTTTCCATGCAAATATGGGCAAAATGTATTCACAGAGTTGTACGTACTAGTTCGTGCATTAAAAAATAATTGGTCTTCTTTGTGGTCATAGTAATTTAAATTAAAAGAGTTAGAAAATAATTTTAACTAATAGAAAAAATTAAAACAATATATAGTAAAATTTAACACATATAGTAAAGGTGAAGAAATAGTCACTTTTTCCGTTGGTGAAAAAATAAACCGAGCTCAATATTCTGGATGGATATTTGACATTTTCCATCAGAATTTACAAGTTTTATCTGTTCAGATGAATAATTCGGCCTCCATGAATCTGTATAATGTCTCCTACAAAAACACTTAGACTTGGACACAAATCATTGCAGTATTGTTTATAATAGCAAAAAAATAGAAACAATGTAAAGACCTATTAAAACCTGCTAGGTCCAGTCCAAAATTCTTTCATTTTGAGCACTAAATAGGAAGATTTCTGATTTGCATGAAAGATAAGTCTAATCTACCCTCCATAACCCCCAGAAGTCTACACAGAGACATTTTATATCAGCAACACACTTTAAGATACCAGCCTACTCACTGTTTAACTCTTTCAGCCAGATTTATTTGTAATTTTATTTTAGTGGTACATTTTAGATATACATAATGATAACACTCATCATTGGGAATTTGTACCTGTACATGATATATCTTGCTGCTTCTCTTTTTTTCCCCATTCCCTGCACCTCCCTTCAACCCCTCTTCCCCTCCTTATTTACAAAAGAATTCTTTACAGTTTTTTTTCTCCTTCTATTTTTTTTTCTTGTCCCTCCTTTCCTTTCACCTCCCTCCTCCCTTGTTCCCCTTCCTATTTGAAAAATTTCTTCCCTTTACCCAATATAATACATTTTAGTCCTTATTTACACTTTGTTTCTCACATCAGAGAAACAATATGGTATTTCAGCCTGTGTGTCTGATTTATTTCACTTAGGAATATGATCTCAAGGTGCATCCATTTACCCAGAAATGTCTCAAGCTTATCATTCTTTACAGCAGAGTAGTACTCCATTGTATAAAAAGCCACAACTTCTTTATCTATTCATCAGTTGATGGGCATTTGGGCTGTTTCCAAGATTTAGCTATTACAAACTGTGCCGCTATAAACACGGGTGTGCATATATTGCTGTGGTATGACACTTTTAATTCATTCGAGAATATACCAAGAAGGGGAATATCTGGGTCAAATGGAACCTTTAGTCCTAGTTTTCACCACACTGATTTCCACAGTGGTTGCACAAATCTATGTTCCCACCAACAGTGGAGAAGGGTTCCCTTTTCCCCACAACCCACCAGCATTTGTTATTGACTGATTTCTTGATAGTAGACATTCTTTCTGGACTGAGATATCTCTTTGTTTCAATTTGTAACTCTTGAATGCCCCACGATGCTGGACATTTTTTCATGTTTATCTGACTTTTCTGCTTCTTCATCTGAGAAGTATATTCATTTCAGCTGCCCATTTTTGGATTAGGTCTTTAAATGTGGGGGGGTCTGATTTTTTTTTGAGTTCTTTATATGTTCTAGATATTAATCCTTTGTCAGATGAACAGCTGGCAAAAATTTTTTTCCCACTCTGTGGGTTGTCTCTTCACTCTATTGGTGGTTTCCTTTGCTGGGTAAAAGCTTTTTAGTAAAATGAAATCCCAGTTGTTGATTCTTTGAGATATTTCCTAGGCAATCAGGGTTTTGTTCCTAAAGTCTTTGCCTATACCTATGTCTTCAAGATTTCTATCTATTCTATGTTCCATTATATTTAGTATTTCTGTTTTAATATTTAGATCTTTGATTCATTTTAATGTTAATTTAGTGCATGGTGATAGATACGGGTCTAGTTTTAATCTTTGGCATGTGGAAAGCCAGTTTTTCCAGCACCATTTATTAAAGAGGCTATCTTTCTTCCAGTGAAGGTGTTTGGCCCCTTTGTCAAAGATGAGATGACTGAGAGGGTTTGGACTTGTTTCCGCATCTTCTAATCTGTTCCATTGAGCCCCAGATCTGGTTTCGGTTTTTTGTTTGTTTTGTGTTTTGTTTTGTTTTGTCAGTACCATGCTTTTTTATCACAGTAGCTTTGTAATATAATTTTAGACCAGGGATCATGATTCCCCCTGCTTTGCCTTTGTTGCCCAGAATTATTTTTGCTATTCTAGGTTTTTTCTGGTTCCAAATGAATTTTAGGGTTGTTTTCTCTAAGTCTGTAAGGTTCGCTATTGGTATATTTACTGGGACTGCACTAAATCTGTATAACAATTTTGGGAGTATGGCCATTTTCACTATATTGGTTCTTCTTACCCAAGATCAAAGGATATTTTTCCATTTTCTGATATCCTCTTCAGTCTCCTTTTTCAATATATAGGTCTTATACTTCCTTCATTAGATTGATTCCTAGATAGTTCATTTTTTTGGAAGCTATTGTGAAAGATATTGTTTCCCTAATTTCTCTCTCAGTGAGTCTGTTATTTGTGTACAGGAAAGCTATTGGTTTTGGGGTGTTGACTTTGTATCCAGCTACACTGCTGAATTTGGTTATTAAATCTAGAAGACTTTTGGTGGGGTTTTGGGGGTCTTCTATGTAGGGTATCCTGTCATCCGCAAATAATGATAATTTAACTTCTTCCTTTCCTATCCTTATTCCTTTTACTTCTTTCTCTTGTCTAATTGCTCTGGCTAATGTTTCCAGAACTATATTGAATAAGAGTGGTGAGAGCAGACATCCTTGTCTTGTTCCAGATTTTGGAGTGAAAGCTTTCAGTTTTTGTCCTAGTAATTGACTGTTGATTTGTCACAGATGGCTTTTATCAGGTTGAGATAAAGACCATCTATTCCAATTTTCTGCAGAGATTTTTATCATGGATTTGTGTTGGACTTTATCAAATGCTTTTTCTACATCTATTGATTGAGATGATCATATGGATCTTGTCCTTGGCTCTGTTAATACAGTGTATAACATTTATTGATTTTCATGTGTTGAACCATCCTGCATCCCTGGGATTAATCCCATTTGGTCATAGTGTATAATCTTCTTGATGATTTGTTGCAACTTGTTTGCCAGTATCTTATTGAGAACTTTTGCATATATGTTCATTAATGAGATTAGCCTATAGTTTTGTTTATTTGTTTTTGTTTGTTTTGTTTTGTTTTTGTTGTTGCTGTTGAATCTTTCTCTAGTTTTGGTATCAGGGTAATGCTTGCTCCCAGGAATGAATTTGGGATTATTGCTTCCCTTTCAATTTTGTTAAAGAGTTTGAGAAGTAGTACCATTTAGATCATCTCTAAATTTCTTATAGAATTCAGCAGTGAATCTGTCAGGACCTGGGCTTTTCTTTGTTGGTAGGTTTTTAAGTAATTATATCTTCAATTTCAGTGGTTGATATTGGGTTACTTAGAATTTTTATACCTTCTTAATCCAGCTTTGGTAATTCATATATATATCTAGGAATCTGTCCATTTCTTCTGTGTTTTCCATCTTATTGGAATGAAGCTTCTCAAAGTAGGTGTTGATGATCTTCTGGATTTCTGCAGGATCTGTTGTGATTTCACCCTTTTCATTGCTGATCGCCTCAATTTGAGTCTTTTCTTTCACATTTTTGATAAGGTTGGCTAAGGATTTGTCCATTTTATTTAATCTTTCAAAGAACCAACTCTTTGATTCACTGATTCTTTGTATTGTTTTCTTCATCTCAATTGCCTTAATTTCAGCTCTGCTCTTTATAATGTCCTCCCTCATACGAGCTTTGGGCTTGACTTGCTCTTCTTTTTGTAGATGCTTGAGATTCAACATCAGTTTGTTTATTTGAGTTTGCTCTGTTTTTCTGATGTGGGAGTTCACTGCTATAAATTTCCCTCATAGGACTGCTTTCATTGTGTCCCATAAGTTTTGGTATATTTTGTTGTCATTATTGTTCAGTTGTAGAAACTGTCTAATTTCTTTTTTAATTTCATCTGTGACCCATTGATTATTCAAGAGGATGCTGTTTAATTGCCATGTGTTTATGAAATTTTTGTGGTTCCTTTTGCCATTTATTTCTAATTTCATTGCACATTGTACTTTGTTCTGATAATATTCATGGGATAATTTTAATTTCTTTGCATTTACTTAAACATGTTCTATGAGCTAATATGTGGTCTATTTTGGAGAAAGTCCCACGTGCAGCTGAGAAGAATGTGTATTCTGATGTTGCAGGGTGGAACACTGTATACATCTACTAAGTCCATTTGTTCAAAAGTTTGGTTTAGTTCTGATATTTTCCTGTTGACTTTCTGTCTAGTTGAACAGTCTATTTGTGATGGTGGAGTATTGAGGTCACCCATTACAATTGTATTAGTGCTTATTTGGTTTTTCATGTCCATTAATATGTGTTGTATATAGTTGCGTGTGCTGGTATTTGGTACATATATATTTATGATTGTTACCTCTTTCTCTCGGGTTGTTCCCTTTATTAGGATGTAGTAACGTTCTTTGTCTCTCTTAATCAGTCTTGGCTTGAAATCCACTTTGTCTGAAAATACAATAGCTACCCCTGCTTTTTTTCCAGGTTCTTGTTGCATGGAGTATTGTTTTCCATCCTTTGACTTTCAATCTATGAATTTATTTTTGAATTAAATGTGTTTCTTGTATTCACCATATTATTGGATCTTGCTTCTTGATCCATTCTGCTAGTCTGTTTCTTTTGATTGGTAAACTGAAACCATTTACATTGATGGTTATGACTGATATGTATTGGCATATCCTTGTCACTTTATTTTCCTCTTGTCGGTTCTCTTTTTTCATCTCTGTTTAATTACCTTCCTTGCCTGATGGATTCATTCCTTTGCCATTCCTAGAGTTGTAGTCCTTGTTGACTTTCTAGAATGTCCTTCAGAATATTTTGGAGTGCTGGTCTAGTGGTCATGAATTTCTTCAGATGTTCTTTGTCATGGAAGTATCTTACTTCTCCATCAATTATGAAAGATTGTTTTGCAGGGTACATCAATCTGGGCTGAAGGTTGTTTTCTTTTAGCACTTGAACTATGTTACTCCAAGCTCTCCTTGACTTAAGAGTTTGTGTTGAGAAGTCTGCTGTGATTCTGATGGGCTCTCCTTTATAGGTGATAGGTTTCTTTTCTCTAACAGCTTCCGATTTTCTGTTCTTGTGTTGCATTTCTGAAATCTTGACTATTATATGTCTTGGGGCAGATTTTTTTTATTATACCTAATTGGAGTGCTATGTGCCTCACTTAGCTGTATGTCAAGTTCTTTATCCATGGGAAACTTTCCATGCGAAGTTTTCTGTGATTAGATTTTTTTGTGTCATTTGCACTATCTCCTGCTTTTTCATTGACTCCTTCAATCTTATGTTATTCTTCTTTTGTGTCATCTAGCAACTGTTGAATTGATTTTTATTGTCCCTTACCATTTTTAGGAACTCTTTCTTTTCATGATCGTTAACCCCAATCTTGTCTTCTGTCTCTGATATTTTGTCCTCACATTGGTCCATTCTACTGCCTGCGCTTTCAGTGGATTTTTTAATCTCCTAGATTACTGTTTGAGTCTGTTTCATGAATTCTGTTTCTTTCCTATGTTAGGTGTCCAGAGTTTCCATCATTTTCCTAGGCTCCTATTTTTTTTTTTTTTCTGTATCTGCTCTAAAGTCACTAATCATGTCTTTCACTCTGGTCACCTTTTCTGTAGTTATGTGAGAAATTATTTCTGATTTCATTTTTTCTAGAGCTTCATTCGTCTGCTTTGTTACTTCCACTGTTACCACTTCCAAGAATCTAGGCCTGTGGCTTTTGGATCATTCCACCCCATTGCCTCCCGGGTTTGCCTTTGGCAAGTCAGCAATTTGGGGTTGCATCTTGCTCACATGTCTTCTCATTTTCTTTCTTTTTTTTTTTTTTTGGTAGTTTAATTCCTGGGTTGAGGATTCTAAATTGCTTGTATCTTTATTACTAGTATTGAGAAACCTTTGGAATGGACTACCTCTCAGAGATGTCTTCCAGATGTAGCTGGTTTTTGGGTTTTGAGTCTGTTGCAAAATGCTACCTCTTCAATTTATTGGGACTGAGGACTTCCTGTCTTTTTGGTTTGCCCCTGGTTCTTTGGCCCTGGCCGGTAGTGTTGTTTGTGACCCTCAGACAGTCTCAGTCTTGAGATTAGAACATTTATGTCACCTTGGCTAAAGTAATATAGTCAGTAATAACAATAAATGTGAAACAACCTAGACAAGGACAAACTGTGGTTTCTATTTATTTGCCACTCTTAACCATATGAACTACAGTTGTGGTTATATAACAATATCTAAAACAAACCAGAACTTTGTATACAATAAGTATGCCCTCAATATGGTGATTTTTACCCTCAGGGTAGAAAATTCAAAAGAGATTACAAGAAAAAATAGAGAAATGAAAGAAGAGGAAGAGATGAGAAGCAAGGCTGGAGGACAGGGGAAGATTATGCATACTCTGGGAAACTGGTAAAGAAGACAGGAGGGAAAGAGAGAAGGAAGAAGTAAAAACAAGAATGGAACAATAACAACAAAAGGCTAGAAACAAATAAAAGCAAGAAAAAAGAAAAAAGAGAGAAAAAGGAAAAGGAAAAAGAAAAAAACAGCAACAACAACAACAGAAAAAAAATGGAAAAATATCTCCTTCTGGGCGTGTCTCTGCTGTCACTGATAGTCAGAGTAAGCAGGCCCAGGGCCATGTTGATTAATTCCAACAGTAGATTTATGGCAGGTAGTGGGTAATCCCAGGAAGAAGTCACCACTGATTCCACTAAAGTTCAGTCTTGTCTCTGGCTGTGAGGTTGGAACCCGATTTGTTCAACTAGAGACACACCATGTGTCTCCTGCCAGCTTGGATTTGGCTCCTGGACCTCCTGCTGACTTGAAGCTGAGCTCAGCTCTGCTCTGACACAGAGAGCCGCTGGCAGCTTCTTTGAGACCTGAGCTCTGTTGGTCCTTCTCCAAGATGGTGACTGGCCAATCACCCTTTTCTTGGGGACATCTGAACCCAAATAACTCACCAGCTACTGCAGTCCCCTGTGTCCCCGCTCCATTCCACTGGTGTGTCTTTCTGTGGAGGCCTCCAAGGTCACCAGTAGTTACCATGTGTCCGCAGGCTTGAGCCACCTCTCCCACACTGTGAGGGAGAAAGTGCCGTCTGCCACCTCTTTCTTCTGCACTGAGCTGTCTCTTTGCTCTCCCTGTAGGTTTCAGTTCTCACTTCAGATCCTTGCTGGGTCCTGGAAACCCACTTCTCACCTTCTTCTCTTCCTCACATTGCTATATTCCAGCATCTGGACAACAAATCTCACAGAAGCTATTTCTCTGCTGTTCATCACTCTGCCATCTTCTCAGAAGTCCTTCCTTTCAGCCAGATTTGTACCCTTCTGCCATCAACACCTCCAAAATAATAACTGTAAAACTCCAACATACATTTCAAAGCTAATTAAGGAGGTGTTATGGTCATTCTTGTTTATTGATGATAATACTGAGACTAGGGTGGTACAACCTGCCCTAAAACTTCCAATTTCTTACAAAATCCCACTATTTCAAAAGCTCTGTGTTGAAATTGTGATAAAACTTTAAAGAGAAGAAGATATAGCTTGAGTCTGGCTAAGGCCAACATGTATTCAGGTAGTTCTAAAACAAAGAAGGAAAAAAAAATAAAGAAGCTATTGCCAACCAATGTGGGCTCCTGTTTGACTGGAACACATCTCAGATCTCTGTGGGGTTCTGTCAGGTAAGGCTGTGGAGGGTTGAAAGTTACCTGAACTTCCGGGCTCCTCCCATCCTGGAAGGTTCTATATTAAACTTTGTAACATAAGGAGAACATGCTATTTAAATTTAAGAGCTGTAGGAGGTTTGGGTATTTTCTATTCTGGGTCAGCAAACTCCAAAGGCCTATAATTATGTTTATCCCCATTTCTCCTTAATCATCAAAACCATGGATGAGTGTAAAGCCTAATCAGATTGCCTAATTTTCCCTTAAGATATGGATCTATTATAGACACAAAATATCTTCAAAAATATTTTATAAATACCTCCCAAATCTACTGAGTTTGTCTAACAGCTTTTATTCTGATCTATCTCATCCTTATAAACAATCTTAATGGATTTCAAGCACAAAAATATAAAATAAGTCTAACACTGCACAGACACCAAATTGAGGAAAGTGGCTTTTTATTTTCTAATAGTGGTTTTTCAAAGCATATTCATTATACTTCTGAAACATAAGAAAAATGATTGCCCAATTTCAGGTCCATATTCCAACTGATAGCAACACCAAAAGGTATGTTTAGAACAAACCATGAAAGCTGTGCTTTAAAAAGTCATCTCAAACACCTAAAATTTCTCTCTTAATAATTTGCCATTTTAAAGCTCTGTTCCTGTGGTGCATATATGCCTGAATTTCTCTAGAAGGTGCAGGATTCTTATAAGTAGTAGGAAATACAGAGTCTGTCTCTCAGAGCTTCTGGTTTCAAGCAACATTAAAGAACTCAGATTATAAAAAACATTAGTGAGCTCAGATAATTTTCCTTAGCTATGAAATGAAGCACAATGATGCTCAGGGGAAGATAAGGAAATGACTGTCCTTTATTGTGGGTTTCAGCTCGTATCCTGTCTTGTATCATATCCTTGGATTGTGTAACATCATCCCTGTGGCCCTCCTACCAGTCTCCCAGTACACACAAGCAAACCACAACAGGGAGCTGAACATGGTGTTGTATTATAAAGGAGGAAAGCACCATGCTGGTACCTGAATTCAGAGAATGAGAATTTAATTAATTAATTGAAGATATATCTGCCTCTCTATGGAATAGATTAAAATAATTTGCCATGTATGTCTCAGCATTTTTGATGAGTTTATGTTTCAGACAAAATTATGAAAATTAGTTTTATAAATTGTATCCTTTAAATATTCTACGATAGCTACCTCTTCGTTGTATCCAATATCAAAATTTTAAATGATGAATAAACTGGTCAATTTTAATGTACCAAAGGAGAACACCTCTGTACAACTTACTACTAATGGGACCATTAGATGAAAAGGGGAAATATGCTTCCCTGGTCATACATTTGTTCTTATGGTAATAATTTTGTTTTTTCATGGCCCAAAATAATTAATGTTGGTTATATAACAAATTACCTAATATTTACTAATTTACACATATTAGCTTCTTTTATCAACTGAAGTTATATAGTTAACTAAAGCAGGCATACAGTGTGCAGATAAAGTCTCAGAGTGTGTCAGAGCAAGCTCACTTATGATAAAAAGTGGGAGGGCAAAATCCCTACTCTTGTAAATGCAAGTCCATTTCTTCTTCCCCAGTGCCAATATTCTGCCCCCTCACCCCTATCACGGGCTGATCTGGTCGTGGCACAAGCCACCAAGGCAAGACTAGAAATGTCCCCTCTGCCAGCCTGGCTTGGGAAAAGTCCTAAGGAAAATCAAGATTAACTTTGGTGGCCCCATCCTACTTCTATTTGCGTTATTTCTCCATTTCTCTATTTACTGTTTTTTAGATGAAAAATCTGGGACTTAGAAATAATAACTTTCTGGAGAGCTCACAGCCTATATACATTTGAATTGGGTATCAAGTCTATGCCTGTCTTACTTCCAATCATGCTGAGTAAAATACAGTTAATGCTGGACTTGAATGAAGAATATATTTCAAATTCTGGTCCCATCAAGTATCAACTGTGTGACCTTGAGCCCTTTGCAGCCTCAGTAGCATAGTTTTTTGTAGTTGTTAGATAAGATGATGTTTACACCATAGTAAAAGATGTAGCAAGGTTATACCCATAGTACACTAAATGCTTTCTTCTTTTTGCCCTCAGGCCTAGGAGCAGTAACAGCTATCTCTGAATGTGCTCCTCTGGGTGTCTAGAAATCCTGCACATATCTTGGTAGTCATTTTTTTTTTTTTTTTTTTGATGCTGGGGATTGAACTCAGGGCCTTGTGCTTGCAAGGCAAGCACTCTAACCACTGAGCTAAATCCTCAGCCCTCCTGCACATATCTTGGTAGTGACTTTATTAACTCGACAATGCATGAATGTGTCATACCTCTCTTGCCAACAACCTGGCTCATAGCTGCAAGGGAGTCTTTATCCTGAAGTGATCAAGAATCAATATAAAATTTAAGGTTCTTTTATCAGGATTACAAAAGATAAAACTGGTCTCTCACTCTCGATAAATTCTTTTTACCTTATTTGAACTTGGACATCACAAACCTATCAAGTAAAAATACTTATATTGATTCCAAAGTTTTTAATTCCTCTAGTAACATTTTGCTACTTTCCTCCAGCAAAAATTTCAAGGAAACCACCTAGATGGATGCAACTGAATTTGATATCCAGTTTCCATGTCCACAGTCAAGTAGAAGGAGTTTCATTCAGACTGATCTCCACTCAGATGTGCCCTTCGTGGAGGTGGCATTTCCAGTAACCACCAGCTGACCAGAGGAATGGAATCCTGACCCACCAGAACTGACAGTACTGTCCAGTGTGCCAGGCTACTGCATTCCAGCCAGACAGCCTCTCTCCTCATCAGACAGCTGAAAGGACAGCAGCTTGGCCTCATCCCCCACGGCCCCCGCACCCACATTCTCTCAACACCTCCTAATCCATGTCTGTTTGTGAAGTGAAGCCTGTTTACCCAGCCTATCTTTGGATTTGGGGCAGATCAGCCACCCTACTGGAGAGCCGAGTTGATGATCCCTCGTTCTGAACCCCCAACTCCAGCTAACACTCACTATTAGCTTGTTATCATCTACATAGCTCTGGTTTTATTAAGGTAAATGCAATGTTTTGAGGCAGTAAAGTAGCCTTGGATAAGCAATTGAATGAGGGAACTTTCCTTTGTTTCCCTACTCCCCAGACAAAGTGCCCAGTAAGCTCAGAGGCTATCCTGCAAGCGCATGTAGGAGGAGGCTCTGCAAGGCGAAGAGACGTGCTTTGGAAATCTGTGTGTGAATGTCACGGCATTCAGTAGACAGACTCCTATTGTGCAGGAGTCTGGCTGTGGGCCCAAAGAGAGGGACTTCCTGTGAGTGGGTTGCTGTTTGCTTGTTGCTACAACAAAGCCCTTGAAAGAACTTCCCAGAGGGTGAGGGGTCAGCCCTCAAAGTCCTCCACTTCTAGTACAGGTCCAGTCCTCCTCCCTGTGGCTGACCAGCAATGCCGCATTCTTTTGAAAGTGCAATAAAGCCTAACCTAGGAAAATGGGGAAGGTGGATTCTGTTGTGGCTGATCGTTTTCAATCTGTGCACCAGCCAGGGAGATGAAGTATGAGGATCTTATTTTGCAAAAGAAACTGGGACTCAGAGATGTAAATAACTCTGTGCCCCCTCAGCAGTTGGGAAGCTGCAGAGCTAGGATTGGGTCTCAGGTTGGCCTGACCTCAAAGCCCCATCTCTCAGCCCTCACCTCTGTCGCCAGCTTTCCCAGAACTGGGCAAAGGGCGAGTGGTGAGAGCCTGCACATTCAGAGCCTCCACTCTGACCTCGGGGGGTAGGAGTGGGCCACACTGCAGACCAAGTGCTGCCCTGGAGAGGAATAAAGTTGTAGTATCACGAACTCATCATGGTACTGCAGGTCAGCTGCCTGCTCGAGTGAGGAAGGTGATGATTGGCAGAGGATGCAGGGATGGGACAAGATGAACTTGTCAATTATCTTTTGCTGTATGACAATTCACTCCAAATTTAGCGGAATACACAACCCTAGTTTATTATTCCTCGTGATCCGTGCTTTATGGTTCTTCTGCTGCACATCCCACCTGTTTGGCATCACTCACGCAGGCGGATCTAACAGAAGGCTGTGATGTGCCCAGATGTAAGGAGGCCCCTCTCAAGGATGTGGGCCTTGGTGCTGGCTGTTGGCTGGGGGCTTCGGTTCTTTCCATGTGGTCTTTATTCTTGTGACACATCTGCCTCCAGGGTCTTGCCACATGTCCTCGCTCTAAGGGGACACCTTCCCTATGTCATCATGGCCAATTCTGGGCCAATGAAATCGGAAACTGTTGAGCCTCTTAGAGGCTCCTGCCAAGGCTAGCATGTATGTCAACTCCAGCACATTCTATTGCCTAAATCCAATCACATTCCCCCAGATTCGGGAGTGGGAGGAATGCACTCCATTTCTGAGTGAGCAAAGCAATGTGAGTACAGAGGAGGAAAGACTCATCATCAGTAATCTTTGGAGAGAACCTGCCCCAGTGAACATGGCCCAGCTTCCCAGGGTGACAAAGTGATCATGTTCCACATTCTCTTATTTCCAATTCAACAACTTGTGACTAATTTTTATGTGTTCCCTTCCTTGTTTCTTAACATAACATCGAGATTAAAAACAAAACAAAGCTTTAAAAGCAACAACAAATAAAAACCTGGGTTCGCCACACAGTTTCCACGTGCACCCGAAAGAATACTCATTCCTGCTTACTGCAGGGAAGGTGGCCTCGGATGCCATGCACGCTCTCTTGGAAACAGCTTTGCGGAGGAACCTGAGGTCAGACCTCAGGTGACACAGCCTCCTCTCGGGTGCAGACTGCCCTGTCATGGATGTGACTGTGACCAGGCTGAGCCAGAGCTGAAGGCTTCAGCTGACCTGGCACACAGTTGCTCCTATCTGGGCCGCGTTCTCCTAAAGGGCCAGCCTGTCCTGTCCCCAATGGGGTGCTGCGTGCTGAAAGCAAACCTGAGACTCCAGGAACAATAATGAGCACTTCGGTCTGCATCTGCGAGCTGCCCCATGACAGCTTCTTTTCTCATCCATTTCAGCTCAAGCAGGCTCGGCACTCTGTTTAGTCCCTAAAGGAAAAGCCTCTGCATGAGGCATTGGTGAAAAATGGGTATTTCATCAGAGGTTTCATCGAAGGGATGGAGCAGCGTTTAACACAGTATTTTACTTCAGAAAAATCCCCATGAGGTAGATTTCTTTTCACAGTACCTCCCCTAGGCCACCCCACCTCCACATCAGCTTGCTTCTTTCCCACTTTCTCTGTCTCTAAATCCCTTGGGTCTCTTTCTTTCCCTTTTACTCTCTGTTTCTCAAACTCTATCTCAACTTTGCCCCTTTGTTTCCCTCTGTATGTGTGTGGCTGTCTTGTCTCACTCTATACAGTTCTACCCCTTCCCCCACGCTAATCTCAGCGCAGCCTGCCCTGTGGATGGCCTCCAGCCTCCTTCCCAGCCCATTTTTCTTAGGAACGTTGACCTGTACCCAGGATTCTCTAACCTGATCCTTTAATGGGAGTAAAGATTAGACAAGGTCATGACTTCGAACATAGGAGAAGGTTATAGTGTTGCCAGCCACTTAGGTTGATATGTTTAGCTTCATTTGCTCACCTCTGACCAAATCAAAGGAGGCCACATATTTGGATAAAAATGAAAAAAAAAATTCAAACCTAGCTGTTACTGAGGTAGAAGTAGGGCATGGCTAGAGCTGGCTGGGAAGATGGGCGTGACCTAAGGGAGTGGCCTAAACCTGATGTCAGCCTGGGGCGCAAAATCCAAATGTCTCTTCCCAGGACCCAGATGTAGAAAGTCTCACAGAATCCCTTGAGAACTGGGACAAGATAAATAGAGGTG
>PVJO010024910.1:0-23578 GCA_004026905.1 Hystrix cristata
CAGCGGCAGAGAAGAAAAAATTTGCAAAATTTAATCTTGGAAGGACCCATGAATAGTGATTCTAAAATTCTTTCTAAAAAAGTATGTTCTTTATATTCAAGAAATTAATGTTGTATAAATAATTTTTACATCAGTGTTCCATATAGCAAATCTCCAATGATGTATTTTTGCATTTTTGATGGTTAAAATGTGTTAGAACAATTCTCCAGGCTTAATGGTCATGATGAATCTACTGGGTTTAAAAGCACTAAGTAAGTTAATTTGAAGTTTGATGGGATGGAGGGGAGCACTGGCAGAATTCTTAGCTTCGGGAAAACAGGGCTTGCACGAGGGCAAAAAGGAAAACTATGGAATGATATCAAAAAGAATGGGAGGAAGGAGGGTACACAATGATTCTAAATTAAATTTACACCCAAGTACTCTGAAAAAAATTTCCATCTACTCACAAACGAATGTTTTTGCAGTTTGAAAATTTACAGTATCCTTCACAAATAGTAATTTTATTACAAAGTATCTTCACAGAGAAGTGCAAGATGCTACTTATTTCTCAATCCTGGTCCTTACTCACTTTTCCTGGAGATCTTCTGATTCCAGTTTTGTAGATTTTGTCTTTGAACAAACAGGACTGATAGCAAAAGGAAACATGTTTTGCTGATTAAAAAGCCCTTCACACTCACTGGAACTTTATTAATTTTGATTTTTTTCTGAATAATCTCACATAGAGTACTTTCTATTGTGTGATCTGATTGAATTTTACATATGCTCACTGTAAAAACAATAAATTCTTAAAATCACTTGTGTCTAAACGGCAGAACCGAAGAAATATTCAGGACATTTTTCTTCAGATCTGCTCTTCCAGTTTGTATCAGTGTTGCAGAGAAATTATCTACAGTCAAAAAGGAAACTAATTGGTCACCACTGGAATTTGCTGGTGTCTACAGGTTGGGGATTTAGCTCAAGTGGTAGAGCACTTGCCTAGCAAGCACAAGGCCCTGAGTTCAATCCCCAGCACTCTCTGAAAAAGAAAGAAAGAAAGAAAGAAAAAAATTTGTTTGGTGTTTAGACAAAAGTTACATGGAAAACAAAATAAAAATAATTTTTCCAATTACCTTGAATTTCCATTTCATCATGTAGTATTAATGAAAAATTCATGCTACCATTTTATTAAATTATGTCTGTATATTAGCTATTCATTTTCTGTAATGGGGTTGTCCAGGACTACAGCAAAATTAAGATAGGTTGAGCAATTGCAGACATTTCCTTCTTTTTACCCTACTCCAAAGAAAACAAAGTATTTTTTAAAGTACAAAAGCTCATCATATAGATATAGGAGGCATCTGTAGTATCCCCGGGAAAAGCATGGGGTTTGGTATTGGATTTGAGACAAACTTAAAGCTTGTGTTTTGCTTCTCATATTCACTTGATATTCAACAAGTCACTAAATCTCTTTATACTTTAGATTATTCAAAGATAAAAATTCAAAATAACAGTAAAATATATAGGTGAAAGTGGATTGAAAACTCTAAAGTTCTATGTATATAGATTTTCTGTTGAAAGCCAAAAATAACTCAAGTTCATTATAGGAAAATAGAAATTCATCACTTTCAAAATACATTTACTCACTTAAGATTAAGACGTTCATGTCTGTCATTGCATTGAAAAGTTCTTTATTCAGTATATCCCTTTTTATTCTAGGATGGGTAATTTTATTTTCCAGTGGATTAAGAATTTCTGTTTTAATATTTAGATCTTCGATCAATTTTAATTTTAGTTTGGTGCATGGTGAGAGATCTGGATCTAGATTCAATCTTCTGCATGCGGATAGCAGGTTTTCCCAGCACCATTTGCTAAAGCGGCTATCTTTCTTCTGGTGTGTGTTTTTGGCTCTTTTGTTAAAAATCGGATGACCTAATGTACCTGGAGTTGTTTCTGCATCCTCCATTCTGTTCCATTGATCCACATAGCTGTTTTTGTGCCAGAACTGTGCGGTGTTTTTATAACTGTAGCTTTATAAGATAGCTTGAAATTTGGGATTGTGTTGCCTCCTGCTTTGCTCTTGTTGCCCAGAATTGTACTATTCTGAGTCTCTTCTGGCTCCATATGAATTTTAGTATTGTTTCCTCTAGATCTATGAGGGATGCTGTTGGTATTTTGATTGGGACTGCATTAAGCCTATATATCATTTTTGGAAGTATAGCCATTTTGACAGTATTCCTTCTGCCGATCCAGGAACAGAGAATATCTCCATTTTCTGATGTCCTCTTCAATCTCCTTTTTTAGAGTACTGTAGTTTTCAGTACAGAGTACTGTTTCAGAGTAGTGTAGTGAGGTCTTTCAGTTCTTTGTTAGGTTAATTCCTAAGTATTTCATTTTTCTTGATATTATGAATGGTATTGTTTTCCTAGTTTCTTTCTTGGTAGGTTCATTATTGGTGTACAGGAATTCTGTTGATTTTCATGTGTTGATTCTGTATCCTGCTACAATACTGAATTTGGTTATTAATTTTAGGAGTCTTTTGGTGGATTTTTTTGTGTCTTCTATGTAAAGAATCATACCATCTGCAAGTAATGATAATTTGACTTGTTCCTTTCCTATACATATCCTTTTTATTTTTTGTCTTGCCCAATTTCTCTGGCTAATGTTTTGAGGACTGTAGTCTATTGAACAGGAGTGGTGATAGTATTTTTTTTTTCTTTAGAGGGAAAGCTTTCAGCTTTTTGCCATGTAATATGATGTTGGCAGTAAGTCTGTCTTAAATGCCTTTTATCGCATTGAGATAAGATCCTTCTGTATCAATTTTCTTCAGGGATTTCATCATAAATAGATGTTGGAATTTTGTCAAAGCTTTTTTCTGCACCTATTAGATGATCGTGTGACTTTTGTCCTTTCTTCTCTTTGTGTGATATATTCAATTTATTGATCTGTGTTTATTGAACCATCCCTGCATCCCTGGAATGAAGCCTACTGAATCACGATGTATGATGTTTTTGATGATTTCTTACATTCTGTTTGCCAGAATCTTGTCAAGGATTTTTGCATCTATATTCATTAAAGATACTGGCCTGTAGTTTTCCTTTTTTAGCCAAGTCCTAATCTGGTTTTGGGATCATGGTAATGCTACCTTCCATGAATGACTCTGGGAGTGCTCCTTCCCTTTCAGTTTCATTGAACAGTTTAAGGAGTACTGGCATTATACCTTCTCTGAAGTTCTTGTGGAATTTATCAGTGAATCCATCCGGGTTTTTCTTAGTTGGTAGGTTTATTACTGTTTCAGTTTCCTTGACTGTTATTGGTTTGTTCAAGGTCCTTATATCTTCTTGGTTCAATTTTGGTAATTCAAATGATTCTAGGAATCTATCCATTTCTTCTGGGTTCTCCAATTTATTGGAATACAAGTTTTCAAAGTAGTTACTAATAATCTGGATTTTGGTGACATCTGTTGTGATTTTGCAAAGTAGTTAACAATAACCTGGATTTTGGTGGTGTCTGTTATGATTTTGCCTTTTTTATTTCTAATCGCATTGTTTGAGGTCTTTTCTTCTTTCGGTAAGATTGGCTAATGATTTGTCTATTTTGTTTATTCTGGTTTTCTCTTTCATAGAATGTGTTTTTTGTGTCCCATCTAAGAAAGATTTGCCTAACCCAAGGTCACAAATATTTTCTCCTAGAACTTTAATAGTGTTAGGTTTTATATTTAGGTACAGGAGTCCATTTGATGTAATTTTTGTGTATTCTGAGGGAAACAAATTGAAATATATTCATTTTGCCTGTGGATGTCCAATAATTCCACTACAATTTCTTGTAAGATTATCTTTTCTCTGTCAAACTGCTTTTGCGCCTTTGTTGAAAATCAGTTGACCATATTATAAGAGTATATTCCTGGACTCTCTATTCCCTTGATGATGTCATTCCCTTTTCTTTATCAGACTGTCTTGATTATTTAGCTTTGTTGTAAGTCTTTACATCGGAAATCAAGGTTAGGTGACATCTTAACAATACTGAGTTTTTCTATAAATGTGGTACGTCTCTTCTTGTCTTTAGATATATATTTTCTTTCATGGTGTTTTATAATTTTCAACATTCAGATCCTGCACATACTTGGTTAGATTTATACCAAAGTATTTCATGGATTTGGGCACTAATAAAAACAGTGCATTTGCTCAAATTTCTATTTCCAATTGTTAATTTCTAGCATATAAAAATATGATCAAATTTTGTATATTGATATTTTATTCTGCAACTTTATTAAACTCACTTATTAATTCTATTAGCTATTTTCCAGATTCTTTGGGATTTTCTAGGTAGGCAAACATTCCATCCAAAAGTAAAGCGTTTTTTTTCTTCCTTTCCAATCTGTGTGCCTTTTATTTCTTTTCTTACCTTATTGAATTGCCCAGGACTCTAGTACAATTTTGAACAGAAGCAAACAGACAGTCCTAGATTCCTGTCCTAGGGAGGAAACATTTAGCCATTCACTATTAAAACTAAGACTAGACATAGGTTTTTATAGATGTCAGGTTGAAGAAACTCCCTTCTATTACTAGTTCATTGAAAGCTTTTACTATGAATGGATGTTGAGTTTTATTTAATTTATATCCAGTGTGATGATCATGTATTTTATTTTCCTTAGGCATTTTAAAAAAATTTTTGTGGTGCTGGGTAAAACCTAAGGTTTTATAAACACTAAGGAAACACTGTACCACTGAGCTACATCTCCAGCCCTTTTTAGAATTTTATTTCGAGACAAGGCCTCACTAAATTGTCCAGGCTGACCTCAAACTTTGGATCGTCCTTCTTCAGCTTCCTGAGTAGTTAGGATTACAAGCATGCACCACTGTACCCAGATTTCTTAAGTCTTTAGATATGGTGAATTATATTGATTTTAGAATTTTGAACCATTCTTAAATTTCTGGGACAAATCCCACTTGGTCCTGATTTCTTTTAATAGTGCTGATTGCTTTTATATTGTCATTACTGGTTTGGTGGGTATCAGAGTAAGCCATTCTCAAAAATAAGTTTGGAAATAGTGCCTCTTCTAGTTTTTGGAAGAATTTGTTTAAAATCAGTGTTTTTTCCTGTTTTAAAAATTTATTAGAGCCAGAGACAGTGGTACCTCTAAGCCCAGTGCTTTGGGAGGCTGAGGCAGGAGGATTACAAATTTGATCCCAGTCTGTACCACTTTGTGAGTTAGGTCCTGTCTCAAAATAAAGAATAAAAAGGTCTGGGGATGTAGCTCAATGTAAAAACCCTGAATTCAATCCCCAGGTTCACAAAAAGAAAAGAAAAGAAAAAAGAAAAATAAAAAATTAGTAGAATTCTCCAATAAAGTCACCTAGGCTTTAATTTTTGTCACGGTTGTTTTTGAATGTAGTAAGCTACAAGTTCAGTTTTTAAATAAGATATAGGACTATTAAGGCTATCTTTTTTTTTTCTGAAGCGAATATTACCAATTTTTGTCTTTCACGGAATAACCCCATTTTTAATCTAATGTCATAGGTGGTATCTTTTTTTAAAATTTCTGTAGCAATAAAACATATCTTGTAGACCAGTACTTCTCACACTATTTTATTACATTGCAGCCAGAAATTGTAGCCTCCATAAATTTTATTACTTTATAGTACATTCAGGTTTTTTGTATCTTATTATAGGATGAATTTCTTTGATTCTTTCATAGAAACTTTTGAAAAATGTGTCCTCTGCACAAGAAAAAATACATATATATAATATTTAAAATAGTATTTGTAGAGAGACACTGAGACCTACCATTGCTACCAACACTGTGTTCCCAAGGGAAGAATATCCCCTGAGGACTAATCCAAGGCAAAGGACACTTCTGGATACTTTAGAACTTCCTTTCCGAACTTTTAGTATTATTATGTTGGAGTAAGATCTAAAACCTAACTGCTATACAGTATTCTGAGTTTACACTGTAACCTAGGAATATGGCCTTGTATGTTGTGGATAGTTTGGGAGAAAAAGAGCAGCCAGATGAAAGCAGAAAGACTACAGAATCTCTCCAGGGCCCTTAGTGCTTTGAGTAATGGTCACCTCCCTCCCCAGCATGTTTACCAGAGAATGAGGAGACATGGCCCGCCCCAAATATGGATCCATATTAAATATGGTCTAATTCGTGTTATATAAGTTCTACATTCCATCAACATAAAATGCCTTCATCATAGTTATTATTCTTGCTTGCATTCCCTTTGATACTAATATGAACAACTTTTAATGTTTTAAGATTTAGCATCTCATATCTTTATCGATCTCTTTATTTTCAAGCTATCATTTCAAATTAGTTTTGTCTTATGTGGCATATAGTTTATTTGGTATTTAAACATATGTGAAAGTATTGTTAGTATTTAATATCAGAATATTGTGTGTTTATGATTTTTGGTATGTTTGGTTTTGTTATCATTTGGCTTTGTTTTCTGTGTTAAAACATGTTCTTCACATTTTCTCCCATTTTTTTCTGTATTTTACTGTTGGCTTTTTATTCCCTTCATCTTTTACTATTATGAAACTTATACGCCTATTTCTTGTCTATCTGCATTTATATCTTAATGCTTAGAAACATAATTGTAGCTTTGCTTCTTCATCAATAGCCAGACTAAAACTGAGCTTGCACTTTGGAAAGACAACTAATATAATTTGATTTTACTTTTGTCGTCTTCTAAACCTTAAACCCCACGTTGTATGAGATCTGCAAATCCATTAATTTAATAAAATTAATTCATTTTATTTATTTTATTATTGAGAATTTATCTTTGCTTTTAGAATAATTTATTTGCATTTCCATGTGTTACATTCACAATTTTCATTTATATGTGGTTCTACGTCTCTTTTATTTACCACCTTTTATCTATAAGGCTTTCCCCGTATTTCTACATCTTTATTTTGGTTAATTTCGGGTTGGCTTGAGCATCGCTTTACTTTTAGGAAAGGATGTGTCTGCTAGGCTTTGAGTTGCTGCATCTTGGAGTATCTGTTTGTTGCTCCCAGATATTACCAGTAATTTCCCTGGATACAGATTTCTCAAGAAACTGATAACTCTGCAAACTCTGCACACACTATTTGAAGTTGCATTTATACAGCATGCTTTTAAAACAACACCAATAGGAAGGCCAAATCATGTACTTACTAGGGTAGTTTTGGAAGACACTATAAGAGATTGGAGATGCTAAATCCTCCTTTGTGCCTCTGTGATTCTGTCAGGCTTGGTTTCATATGGCCAGTTTATTAGGCAAGTTCGGATTTATTGTAACATATTCTTGCTACCCAGAGATCCAGTAGACTCTGTGGGATCAGAAGGGCCTTGTATGAAGAGAATGGCAGCCCATAGAAATAATTCACTTCTTTTGCCAATCGGCCCTCTGTGGATGTCACTCTTAGCTCTCCAAGCCTGGGCAGAGGTGGTAGGTGCAGGTAAGAAAAGGAAGGTTAGAAGAATTGGAGATTCCCTATATCTCAGGTCACACTAAGAGCATTTGTCCGTGGCCAGTTTCGGCAGTGTCTTGCTACTGTTCATATCTGTCCTTTCCTTCTCCAGTCCTGGGTACAGGCCATGAGTACTGTCTTCATATCTATCCACTAAGGGTGGAATTTTGGTCCCACATTAGAGATTTCAGTGGGGCAAGAAATTGCTTCCCAGCGGCTATCTTCTCTCCAGTAAAATGAGGCATTGCTGCAGACTCTATCACATGCTGTCCTTCTTTGATTAATGGAAAGAATCCGTCCTTTAGAGTAATTATACTTTCAAATATATCTTACTAAAATTGCTCATCCCCAAAGCACATTTGCAATCCCAAAATGAAATTCTCATTAACGTGGATCTGTTCCTTGAGTAGCTAGTTTCAAGAGATGAATATTAAAAGATGAGAAGATAATTTACTCCCTAAGCCCATCCCCGAAATCTCTTATTCCGTTACTGCGGAAAGTTTGATGACTTGCTTCAGGATCCCACAGTTTGTTGATGGAAGAACTATAGCTGGAATACCCTAAGTTCTCTTTACCACTGTCTTCTGCCTCCATGCTATGTGGCTTCAGTTGATGACCCCGAGCTTACTATTACTTTAAAGTTAGTATTGGAGATTTATCCAGTTTTGTGTTTTATTCACATATTCTAGATAAGGAAATTTACAAACCTCATGAAGCAGAAACATAAAAATTTAAGTTTTTAGTAAAAGACAATTTGTTATATAACTTCTGAAGAATTCCTTTTCAATATATATTTATAAACACCTTTGCTTTCCATTAAATTAACAATATATGTTAGAGGAAATATGTGATTAATTTCATTTTCATTAATTTTTACAGCAGCAAAATTAAGAAAATTGCACATTTAATTATATCTTCAATTATATTCAGGTATGTGAGTCTAGAAAAGGAAGTAACATTTAATATCAATATTTTTAATGGAAAAGAATTAGTACAAAGCAAACAAGAAAAACAAAAAGCATTTCCATTGTAAACATGTTGCTAAGTAACCTATGTACTCACATTAAATGTAATCTAATTTGTCTTGAAATTTTGGTTCAAAATGAACATTAAGATTTGCAAAGAAATGACATCTAAGTCTAATCAAGTGGCACATCAGTATATTTTTTCTACCTGTAATAGTAAAAATAAGAAAGCATACATTTTAAGATTCTATAATTGTAGGTAAAACATTTTATTAAATACATATCTAGAATTACTCCTTAATTCTGGAAACATTTTACTTAGGTTTCTGCTCTACACGACAGTAAGATTTTGTATTATGATTCAAATTTACACAATGAAATTTCTTCCTTTTAAATTAATTATATTTTAATTTGAGTTGCAGTCGTAAAAAATACTTCAAAGTGTAATGAGCTCATCTTCATAGAGTATGCAAACAGTGTAACCCATTTATGGGGAATGTTTGAGAATATGTAAGAGAAAGTCTTAGGTGGCATTTACCAGTTCAATCACATAAATATTTATATAATTGAATCCCTGCTAGAAGTACCCGTGAATATGTGCTCTTGTTGTTGTTGAAAAATTCACTGATTTAAAAAAAAGTCTTACTAGTCAAAGTGATCTTTTAAGAGTTTATGTTAGTCATGCCTTCACTTGGTTTTTATCACTAAATTCTCAAAAATTATTCACATAAGTTATTAAGATTTATTTTGAGAAAATGATAGAAACTCCTTAAGAAATTCTCAAAAATGTTAAGAGTTAACACATAGAGACTACTAATTTTAATTTGGTTTTCTTGTTCTATCTTGGAATTAGTCTGATATATCTACCATAAGAAAGCATGATAACATGCTTTGCAGGGAATTTTATTCAATAGTAACTACTTTTATTGGAAGAAAGCAGAGTAATTTTTTTTAGTTTCTAAGGCAACACAATTCTTTCTATCACTGGACAGTTTAATCCCAAATAATTTCGATATCTGATTTATTGCCTTAATATTGTCTAACTATGGGGGCAAACCCCCATTATTTTTATTATCTTTATTTTAGCATATTTGGAATTTTGCTGATCTTTGTGGACTTGTTTCTCGTCATTACAGAACTATTTGTCACTGAAATCAAAGATTATATTCCTTTGGAATATCATTCAATTTCTTTAGGAATTGCTTTATTTTTTCTCATGGATGTTCTTCTTCGAGTATATGTAGAAGGGTAAGTTTGATTTTTTTTTTTAGCATAAAGCTATTTTTACTGTCATAAGAAGCATCCCAAAATAATTAGCAGATCAATCCGATGAAATGTGCCCCTCTGTATCAAAATAATACTCCTCGCAGGCATTGTCCACCAAGAAACAATCCGAACTCAGTTTTTCATCGACTGGGCTTTAATAGCATTCATTACTGCTGGAAGTGGTACCTCCATCAAAAACGTATTCTAGGTGGTGCTTGAGGGGATTTTTAATCAGTAGACCTTGAGGGGATTTTTAAAAAAAGAGATCAGGCAGTTAATGTGTCTACAAGTACATTAGTACGATGAGTGCGAGTATGTGAGAGACAAAAATTAATATTTTATTGAGGTGAATTCCCCCCCGAAAAGTTGAATCCCAAAGAATCGTTGATAGTATATTAAACACATCGTGAATAACCCCTATATCGGTTAAAATAAAACCTTTTGTTAAGATGAGGAGGAAGCCTGAGATGTGCTCATTTCATCAGCGAGACTTCATGGAGCAAGCAGTTGACTGTTTTCGCTTCCTGGTTTTCGGAGGCGGTGGGTGGGAGGGGCAAACCTTGATGCTGGGTTGCTGTGGGAGTCGGGGACTAAACTCCCCAGCCTCACTGTTCAGAATGTTTCAGAAGGCTGTTATCTCCCTTCCTGTGGACATTTTTTTGCGGGGGGACGGGGTGCTGGGGACTGAACTCAGGGCTTTGCGTTTGCGAGGCAAGTGCCCCACTCCTGAGCTAAGTCCCCAACCCTTCCTGATGACTTTTTATCCTCGTGACTTTGAGCTAAGGACAGTTGCCGCTCCAGGTTACTAGGAGCCTGAAGCTTTCTCTGGAGCGCCAGTGGTCGTGTCTGTGACAGAGTCAGTGTGGGGAGGAAAGCAGTGATGAGTGGGCGTCTGCCTTGCCCTGGGAGGGCACAGCAGCCCACTGGGATTCCAGAGTGGGTGCGGTGCCGGACCATGAGTTCCAAATAGTGGGCTCCTTTCCTTCTCACAAGTGCACGTACAAGCCTACTTGCTCTAGGGCCGTGACATATTCAGATTCCATTGCCCAGTAGTACTGCCCAGCATCCCAGTTTTCTTATCCCACAGAGAAGGCAATACTTGTCTCTTGTTCAGTGGTTTGATTATGTCTCTTACTACGCTTAAATTGTCATAATGAGGCTTCTTCACACATACACACATAATGTAAATTTATTGCTTGGAGATGGTCCATTTCCCTTGTTCTAGTCTAGCATTTAAAAAATCTGTTAATATGGAATTCTTAATGAATATGTGTCAAACTATACTCTTAAATGTTTCTATTTCCTTTTCATGAAGATAAATTTTTCTCATCTTATGTTACAGGAAACAGCATTATTTTTCTGATTTACTTAACATCTTCAATGCACTCATTACTGGAGTGATACTGCTGGTTGACATCATTTACTTTTTTCATATCTTGATGTTTGTTAGTGCTACGCCCAGGTATGAAACACGACTTCTCAAAGTTCTTCCTTTCTTTCATTCTTTTTTTTTTTTCATTTTCCATGGCTTTAATTTTGTATCTTTTAAATTTTCAATGTTCTCATTCGGTGACAAATAAGGTGTTTCAAAACACACTGTTCAAGTAAATTTCCACATATCTGAAAGGAAAAGATAGTGGCAGTTAGGTGAAGACTATAGACAGTAATTATCTTTAGCTGAATAAAGAACTGGGAGCACCCCAAGAAGAAACTGGGGACTTGGCTTCTTGCACTAATTTTAACTCCATTACATTCTGATATTCCTCCTAAATGCCCACTTGAGTTTCAGTCACACATTCCTTACACACAATGTTCCATCTATCTATCTGAAGGTTTTTCTCTAACTAAGAGTATTGCTGTAAGCATATGCAAAATTTGAATGGCTCCAATCATGATTCTTTAGACAGTAGCAAATGGAACAGGAAACCAAGAGGTGACATGGACAGTAACACAGAGGAAGAGTTTTATGGTACAGTTGTAATGAAAATGAAGACAGCTGAGGCAAAGCTTGAATTGTTAGGGATTAAGAAAGTAGAATATGTGTGAGTAATGTTTCTCTTTCTCTCTCTACTGTGGCAACAAGGAAAAGAAGAATGAATGTGCATTCATAGACTCAGGGTGGGGGGCTTGCTAGGCTTATTTATTAGTCAAATAACTAGTTTCTTTATGTAACTACCCAAGGCTTCAATTCAGGCCCCCACTAAATGTGTTATATAATATAGGATGTGGTCTTCCAACCCTTGAGGGATTACTGAAAAACAGAAAAACACTTCAAAGCACTGCCGAATTAGTATCATTGGGATCTGCAAACCTGTAGTTTGACAGGCTCTTCCAGATGATACTTGTTTATATGTGCTCAAATTAGAGACACACTAGTCCATGTGTTTTGCTGTTTCCGATAGCAGAAAACACCAACCAGCATACTTTGAAGTATCTCAGTCCACTGCTTGCCTGAGATGCATTTAGTAGTGAACCTCTTTTTCTGATGGGAGTAACACAGGTGAACAAGTTGTTTTTATTTGGGGGAAGTGGTGGAAATACTGGTTTTAAATCACGAAGGTGAAGAAAGGTACAAGTTCTAAGGTCTTCTTGGTATTTCTTTAGGCCAGAAATTTCTCAACTATAGCATCATTGACATTTTAGGCCAGATAGTTTGCCATGGGAGAGGGCAGGGTTTTATTCATTGTGGGGAATTAGCAGCATCCCTGGCTTCTATCTGCTACGTGTGAGTAGCAGCCACATGTGTACAACAGTGTCTTCAGACATTGCTAAATGTCTCCTAGGTGTGTGATGGGATAGAAGTGATGCAAAATTGCCTTCAGCTAAGATCTGCTGCTCTAAACTTGGTCCACTGTTTATTTAGCATACATGAAACCCTGGGTTTGGGCCCCCAGCATCGAAAAGAGAGAGAACAAGATGTGTTAAACTTAATGCATATTGACATAATCTTCTGTTTCTGAAGCAAAATTGGCCTCTTAAATTTATTTAGATTGGCAATTTTATTTCGACTTCTACACCTTGTCATTCTGATGAGAGTTTTTCATCTGGCTTCTCAAAAAAGACATCTTGAAAAGCTAACTAGAAGGCTGGTAAGTGGCAAAACACATTTGTTTTATGTTTTGGGAAATAGTACAACGGTATTTTGGCAATATAGGGTCCTTTATTCATGTGTTGATGTATGTTTTACAAATCAATGATCGTTTTAAATTTCCAGGTTTCAGAAAACAAACGGCGATACCAGAAGGATGGATTTGACCTGGACCTCACTTATGTTACTGGTTTGTGAAACATAACTGTTGATTTACTTATTTTAATTTCACACTTTACCTGTGAATAATATTTTCTTTTGTTTTTGCCTCCTCTAAACCATCTTCTTTTAAAGTATCCATGAAGACATATGCCACTGTGTGACATATGTGTGACATATCTCTAGTTTAGACCTGGCAGTGGAGAATCTCACGTCATTTTAAATCAAAGCTACTTGATTGCACTAAGGAAGGGGAACGGATTTTCAGCTGCCCCATTATAGTTTGATTCAGAATATATTGAGTTCTAGTACCTTTCCTGGGTCCCAAGCATCCCAGAGAGGCTTCTTTTCCTAAAGTCCCAGACACCGAGGTCACTGACCTGGAGGTCTAACGGGTTTTGGCGTCAAGAGAGCAAGACAGCACTGTGAGAGTTCCCACCCATCACTGGAACAGACTCCTTCGTTTTTCTTTGGTGTTTAAGGTATTAAGTAAATTCCAACTACAGGAGGAGCTCTAGACTGAGGCCAACGCAAATCTGTGGCTTATGGCTAGAACCAATGGAGTCTTACAGGTATACCAGTTTAATGGTCACAATATTGGATAATTTAAAATATTATCTTGATTATCCTAGGAATTAGCTTTTTCTGCCAACTGCTATCTTAAAAGTTCTTTTCTATGAAAAAGGAGTGTGATTATATGTAGATCAAATTTTTGTATGTTGTTTCACATCTACAACATTTGTAAAAGTGAAAATTTTGACTTCTAGATCGTATTATTGCCATGTCATTTCCATCTTCTGGAAGGCAGTCTTTGTATAGGAATCCAATTAAGGTAAGCATATTCAAGCCGGGTATGGTGGTGCACACCTGTCATCCTAGCACTCAGGAGGCCGAGGCAGGAAGATCGCTGTGAATTCAAGGCCAGCCTGGACTACATAGTGAGTTTAAGGCCTGCCTGAACTACATAGGAAACTTTGTCTAAAAAAAAAAAAAAAAAAAAAAAAAAAAAAAATTCATGTAACAAATACTTATATACTTATTTCTCAGTGAATGCAGACTGTAGTCATAAGCTTAATACTGACCATGAGATGGCAACATTGTTCTAAAAACTTACTCTTTCAAGGTTAAAAAAAAAAACATAATGGATTGATATCAGTTTGCTTTTGTCATTTATAAACAATTCCAAAACATACTGGCTTTTAAACAACTATTTATTTAGCTCATGATACTGTGGTTTTTGACTTTGGCTTTACCTGGTTGGTTCTGATGGTCAGGGGCAGGATTGGCTTTCTCAGCTGGGCTCGCTCAGGTCGTTAGCCTGGCTAGTCTGAAATGGTTTGGCTAGCCGGCTCTGTATCGTGCTATAGTGTCTCTCCTCCAAGGCAGGCTAGCTCAGCCCAGGGCAGGGCAAAGAACACAAGGAAAAAAAATGCAAAGCCCCTTGAGATCCAGGCTCAGAACTAGTATAATGTGGTATCTACCTCATTCTATTAGGAAAAATAGATTACAAAGCTGGTCTGGATTCAAGAAGAAAATAAACTTCATTTCTTGATGGGAGGAAATATAAAGCACTGTGGTCATATTTTATAGTCTATGAACGAGAAGGAAATGCTATTACTAAAATTTATGTTCTTAGATTGAAATCTAAATTATAGTGGATTGATACTACTTTAGGCTCTGTGGGTAACTAATTTCAAACATACAGTGCTGTTTACTATGAAATTCCAACTCAGTCACCATTTAAGAATTTAGTATCTATGTGCATATGTAAGTACAATTTACAGTATTTGTGATGCCTTAATAAAAACATAATTATATAGCTGGGCATGGTGGCACATACCTATAATCCTAGCACTTTGGGAGATTGAGATAGGAGGATTGCAAGATCCTGTCCCGAAACAAATGAGCAAAGTAAAATAAAAACATACAAAGGTTGGGAATATAGCCCAGCGTGAAGGCCTCAGTTCAATCCATAGTAGCACACACATGCAAACAAAGTGTAATTATACATCTATATGTATGTGTACTTGCATGTAAGGGTAGTCATGTGTCACTTAATGATGGTATGCATTCTGTTGGCTGGTTTTGTCATTGTGCAAACGTCATAGAGTGTACTTAACAAACTAAGATCGTTACAGGGTCACAGGGTAACATAATCTTATTGGATTTCTAGTATATAAGCTGTTCATTATTAATCAAAATGTCATTACGTGGCACATGAGTATATATATATAGACACGTATACAAATGCATATATAATTATATTTTTATTGAGGTATACTATAAATGCACTAATCTTAAAATGCATATAAAATTGTGTAGAAGTATACATGCAAGAAACTAACACTCGTATCAAGGTATCAAACATTTTCTTGCCCCTTTCTATTCAGTATTTTAACACACCAAAAGTAATAGCTACTTCCATCACCATAAATTAGTTTTCACTTTTTCTTGGACTTCATGTAAGTAGAATCATATAGCGCATCTTTTGTGATTATCTTCTTATTCTCAAAATGAATTCTGTCATATTCATCCAATACTGTTCTATGCACTTATCATTCTTTTTTAAAAAATAACAATGCCTATTTCTTTATAGAACACTGTATAAAAAAACTCAAGTATTTACACAAGTTGTTCAATTATACGTCATTTCACAAAACCAGTAGACACATTGCAGTCTATAAAATCCACTTTCTAGAAACTTAAAAATCCTAAAGATCAAAAGTACAGCTGAAGAAAAAAGTGTAATTTGGAAACCAGACGGGAAGTTGCAAACTCACATGACTAAATATGAGAACATGAAAAAAATTTTGAGTTTAGAATAATTATTGTCTTTTGCACTGATCCACATATAACAGATATAACCCTGATTGTCAAAGAAGCCTGTCAGTAATATTTAATTTCACTTCTCAAAATTTCCAGAATGTATCTTTCTGGATAAATCACCCCTTGCTTTCTACAGCGTATCGTTTTTCAGCAGGTTAAACTGATAACCGTAAGTTAATTACAGCTTACCTAACTTGAGCCAATTTTATTTTTGTAGATTTAGTGGTGATAATATCAATTTAGCAATAGCCAGCATGTCTAAAAAAAACTTCATTCATTATTTAAATCAAAGACCTTCCTCTTGGCCTCTCTGGATTGTCTCAAAACTATTGGTTTCTATCAGTTTTTCAACTGTTATCTTGTTGGGGTGTTGACAAATACCTTAATAAGTCATTGATCCCTCTATCCAAAGATGAATCATCTGTTACCATAAAATCTACAAATTATGAACCACCCCAAAGCATATTTACTTGTTGAATAGTAGTTACTCTTCCACCTTTGCCAGACAGCAGGGTTAATTCTGAGCTTTCAGTACAGCCACCTGGGTGCAGTGGGAGGCTGTGGAGCTGCTGTTGTTTACATGTCCAACAATAACAGTATGTGCTGCACAGGGAATATTTCGTAGATAAGAGCCATCTGTAAACTATTTTTAAACCAAGGTTGACAAAATGTGTAAGATTCAGATCCGAGCATACTTAACTTCTGAGAGGATGCTAACAGTCACGTGGGTCTCATCCTTAAAACAGAAGAAAGTTACAGGGATTTGTTTTGTTTTGTTTTTTCAATACTTGAGATTGAACTCAGGGCCTCATACATGCTAGGCAAGTGCTCTATCACTGAGCTACATTTATTTTATTTTTTGAGACAGTATCTGGTAAGTTTCCCAGCCTGCCTCAAATTTGTGTTCCTCTTGCCTCAATCTCCCGAGTAGCACCTTGCCCAGCTCAGGGTTATATTCTGAACAATAATATATATGCAGAACAGAGGATAAAATGTTGCAGGCAGGAAATTTACTAGCAGAAAAACCTTAAGTGCCTGTCTTAAGTAGCAAACATTGTACAGATGTGGGATCCATAGAGTAAGGAGCAGAAAGAAGCAGAATGGAAGCATCAAGTTTGGCCACTACCGCCATCCCATACAAATAGGGACAATGTACCTTTCTTTCTAAATCAAGAAATGTGTAACTACAAGCAAAGAAAGTGTTTGCCAGATTTAGGAAAAGCCATAGATAAAGGTTGTTGCAAGAAGTCTTCCAAAGAGTAGAAAGAATTTCCTGCTGTTGCACCCCAAGGGAGACTTTCAGGGATTGTAAATGTAGTAAACTCATGCAAAGGCTGAGCTATGGAGAAAAAACAGATGCACCATATGAAGAGTCCTAAAATGTTCTCAGCCATCTTTTAATTTTTGGCCTTAGCACAAGTGAATACTATTTTGGCTGAGGGCAAAAACTTTCCACCTAGTGACAGACTGAGATCATTATAGGTTCTTGGTAAAGTGGAATTTTTCTCCAGGTGCATTTTTGTCCCTTTTCAGCTAATTTGGTTAGAAGTTATTTTGGAGTCTTCAGGTAAGCGGCTTAAATTAGAAAACACAAGAGTGAAGTATCTGCATGTTTAGTCAAGGATGGACTCATGCAGAAAAACCCTTCAAATCTTTTTTGGACATTGAGAGAAATATGAAGGTGATTCTTTATCCAAAGAATTAATGTCCACTTAAATTTCTTGAAGATATTTGTGGGCTTTTATATTTGATTGCTGAATCCATCTGAATGTTATTTATGTATGACACTCCATGAGTTGTTAAAGTGTTGAGACAATCCCCTTATCTCTCATTCTGCCAGACTGGGTGTTCATCTTTTTGACTTATTTTGTCCAGTCACACACACATAACCAATTTATAAACTTATCACTTTGATACTTTTTTCCTGAATATTGAGCCAATAAGCATGTTCTGATAGTAATATATCGATCAGTTTTTAAATTTTGTGACAGTCATTTTTCTCATTGTACAGAGATGTGTGTGTATGTTCGGTGGATAAGTTTTCTAGAAACATTGTTGGATTTGTATGGTAGTATTAACTATATTTTAAATACTAACATGTTTCTGTCTTTAAAATATACATATATGTACATATTTATTTTTAAGCACAAGAAAACACAGATGAGCCAACAAGTTTCCGTATTGCCATCATTTATTTAAAATCTGATATAATTTATCTTTGTGTATCATGTACACTATACATAATTATCTTTATACATTTATTTACTTGTGTAATACTTAGGTAGACTCTAATACTCATAATTGTAGAAAAGTCATTTACTCAGAACTAGATTTAAAAACCAAACATATATTACAGCTGTGAATTAATGATGTGGAAGAACTTTAGTTAACCAGCTGAGCCTTCTCTGGGAGCTTTAAACAATGTATATTTATAGTAAGGCTAGTCTGGGTAGCTTAACCCACCCTGTAGGCTATTTGAAACCTGTTACATAAGATTTGGAATGAACATACTCTCATTCATATTGCCTGAATTCCCCCTAGAAGGTGCCAGTGAAAAACAAGTTAAAAAACAAAAACAAAAAAATAATGACTACTTCAGGTTACTCTTAGTAGCTCCTAAATTACCCCTGGGCTGTGTTGGATATGTAACATATGTGTCTGTCTTTTTTAGGAAGTTGTACGGTTCCTAGACACCAAGCATGCAGACCATTATCAAGTCTATAATCTATGCAGTATGTATATAACTCAGTATTTTGCTTCTGTAGATATAGAAAACAGATTACTATGGTAATGAGATGATTCTGCTTTGCATTTCATTTAATCGTAAGTGTTTAGTAGTAGGGAGTTCAATCAAAAACCCACGTCTTATACTGGCTCTGTTTGGTAGTGAAAATCCACCCCAGCATAAAGGTCCCCATGAGAAGGCCAGGAATAGCGTGACCAAAGGGAGTCGGGGTGGAAGTGAACTATTTAGGGAAGATCTGCTCTAATACTATTGGACTTAGGAAAATATTTCTGTTTTTCCTGCAAGACTGTTGAGGACACAGACACCGAATGTGTTCTCTAACTTACCAGGAATGAATTTTGATGATAGTAGGGTAATTTATGCGCAAAAACAAAAACAAAACCCAACAACAACGATGACAACAAACTCTGTAGAAAACAGATCATACTCCAGTTTACCACTCTTGTCTCTCGATTTTTTTTCCCCTTCTGTCTGTATATTAAGTAGATGTTTTTAGGGGGCAAGCATTTTTTCAGCTATGTTTGCCTTTGTTCCATGGTTCCTAACTATCACATAGTAATATAATAAATAGTCTGCTAGAAAGTCAAAAGTGATGCCTATTGAACAAAATCGAGTTCAGATTACCTAGAGTAGGCAAACCACTACTATCCTTATGTTTTTGAGATTCTTATGATTGTTTTAGAGCAGCAGATTTTGACTCAGAAAGTTCCTTTGAAGATGGATAAGGAATTTCTAAAAGAAAACATTACCTCATTTATAACCTCATCATTTGCTATGTTTTTAGGCACAGAGATACTACGTATGTGTTATTTCTTTTAGGTGAAAGAGCTTATGATCCTAAGTACTTCCATTATAGGGTCCATCGAATCAAAATTGATGATCACAATGTCCCCACCCTGAAGTAAGTGTTATCCTACCTTGACTATCAAAAGAAGGCTAAATACTCTGGGCTTGATTTTTTGGAAATATTTTAATTCAACTAAAAATCTTGTATTTGAAATCAGGGAGATGTTATTGTTCTCCAAGGAAGTAGTGGAATGGATGGCTCAAGATAAGGAAAATATTGTTGCAGTTCACTGTAAGGGAGGCAAAGGTAATAATGTTTTTCTTTTTATTTCTTTTTTTCCAAAGAAATTGAAAAGATAGAGCTGAGAATGTAGCTCAGTGGTAGAATACTTGGCTAACATGTGAGAAGCTCTAGATTCAATCCCCAGCACTCCAAGGAAAAGAGAAAGAAAGAAATTGACATACTATATTGAAGCACAAGAACAAGATACATACTGTTATTAATCAGTATTAATAGTTTTTAACATTTTTTGGGGGCGGGATGCTGGGAATCAAACTCAAGACCTTGTGCTTGCCAGGCAAGTGCTCTACCACTGAGCTAAATTCCCAGCCCCAACATTTTTAATATTAGCATCAAGACTGAAGGGAGGGAGGGAAGAAAGTAAGGAAGTAGGGGAAATGAGGGAAGGACAAAAGGACAAATGGGGAAGGGAGAAAAGTACAAAAAAAGAGTTCAAGAAGTTGAGCATATTTTCACTTCTTTACTGACTATTTAGATTTCTTCATTTTTATTTGCTTGTGAGGCAAGCACTCTACCACTGAGCTAAATCCCCAACCCCAGTTAAAAACCCCACTTTCTAACTTAAGGCTATCTTTTTTTACTTTTTTCAATTAACAAGAAGTCTTTTTCTTATTTTTTTTTAAATACAGAATGCCTCTAGATTTATTTAGAGCCTTTTAAGTTTTTGTCAGAGATTTTTGTAGTTTTCGGTATAAAAGTTTTACATTTTTTGTCTTCAAGGCCCTGAGTTCGATCCCCGGCACCAAAAACAAAAAACAAAAAACAACAACAACAAAAATAACAGAATTATGAGTTTCATTTTGGCAGATTTGTAACTTCGGTAGCATACTTCAATCATTTTCACCTCCCATTATCTCCTCTGCCCCACCTTTCTCTCTAGTTTTACATTTTAGGGGAGTTCAAGATGTATAATATATATTGCTCATACCCATCCTCCCTATTCTATTACCCAACCTTACACACACACCCTTATTCCTGTCCTCTTGTCTAAGAGTAGTCTGTCTTCTACTTTCTTCTCATCTTTTTAAAATTCCACCTATTAGGGAGAATATAACATATTTGTCTTTCTGAACAAGGCTTAATTTACTCAACATGGTGTTCTCCAGATCTTTCCTTTTTCTTGTAAACGATAGAATTTTGTTCTTCCTGTGGCTGAATAATACCCTATGTTGTATATATACCACCTTTTCTTTTTCCATTCATCTATTGCTGGGAATCTAGGCTGGTTCAATATCTTGGCTATTGTGAATCATGCTGCAATAAACATGGGTATACAAGTATCCTATAGTATGCTGGCTTCAGTTACTTTGGTTATATGCCAAGAAATGGTATCACTGTACCAAATGGTAGTTCTATGTTTAGTTTTTTGAGGAATGTCCACACTGATTTCCATAGTGACTACTAAGGTACATTCCAACAAGCAGTATAGAACACAGGCACACACACACCCCGCCGCATCCTTGCTAGCATTTATCGTTTTTTGTATTCTTGAGAATAGCCATTCTGACTTAGGCGTGATGGGCTCTCAAATGCTTTCATTTTCATTTCCTTGATGGCTAAAGATGTCGAACATTTTTTCATATACTCGTTGGCCACTTATCTGGTATAGAACATCTATTGATTTGTATATGTTTAACTCTCCTTGCATCCCTGGAATGAAACTACCTTGATCTTGGTGTATGGTCTTTTTAATGTATTGTTGAATTTGGTTTGTGTTTAATTTAGGATTTATGTATCTATGTCATTTAAGGATACTTCTCTATAGCTTTCTTTTGGTGTTGTGTCCTTGTCTGGTTTCAGTATCAGGTTGATGTTGGTTTCATAGAATTAGTTCGGAAGTGTTCCCTCCCTCTGTATTTCATGCACTACTTTGAGGAACATTGGTGTAAGTTCTTTAAAGTTTTGGTAAAATTCATCTGTGAACTTAGCTGGTCCTATGATTTTCTTTGTTGAGAGACTTTTTATTATTGCTTCAACTTTGTTGCTTATAATTGATCTGTTGAGGTTTTATGTATCCTCTTGGTTCACTTTTGGTAGGTCCTATCATATTTTTACTTTTGCTGTCTTCTTGTTGGCTGCTGCCTGCAAAACGATTTATTATTGATTTACAGGAGTTCTTAAAAGAATCCGGATGCTATTCTTCTTAATAGTATATATTGCAAATATCTTCTCAAACTGTGTCATATTTTAAATTTGGTTGGTTTATTTTGTTTTATACAAGTTTATGATTTTGAATGTAATGAAATTTATCAGCTTGCCTAGCAAGTACAAGGCCCTGAGTTTGATTCCCAGCACCTACCCCCCCCAAAAAAGAAAGAAATTTATCAGTCTTTATATTTGTGTGTACGTTTCATGACTTTTTGTCCTGTTTAAGAAAACCAGCTCCACATTGATAGAGTAAGGGTATTTACATTTCTTCCAAAATATTGAAGATTCATTTTTTATGTTTAGACCTTTAATTAGAATTTAGGGGAGGGGATATTGTTTCCCACATGGATAGCATGCTATCCTTCATTGATTTGTAATCTCTCAAGTCATATTTTATAATAGACTCCACATTTTAAGGTTTTAGCACCTCTTAATACTGATACGTTTGGGGGGCTGGGGATTAAACTCAGTGGTTAGAGTGCTTGTCTCACAAGCACAGGGCCCTGAATCCTATCCCCAGCACAAAAAAAAAAAAAAAAATACTGATACATTTGGAACCAAGATTCTTGGATGTAAATCTTTGGGGGACAAACCATACTAAAACTATTAGCAATAGTTTTGCAAGTCTTTTATTAAATGCATTCTTAGAAGTACTGTAAAAAATTTCTTTTTTTATTACATTTTGGGTTGTTTCCAGTTTTTATACTATGAATAATGCTGCAATGAAATACATGTTTCATGCTACCCATATTTCTATTGAGTATTGTCTTAGTCACTTTTTCATTGCTCGGATATAATGCCCAACACCTACAATTTAAAGGAGAAGATGTTTATCTTGGCTGATGTTTTAGACATTTCAGTCCATAGTTAGCTGGCTCCAAGACAGAAAGGGATGGTGGAGGGACATAGCAAAGGAAAAGCTGTTCCCATCACAGTCACCAGAAAGCAGAGAGCAAAGCAAAGATCGCGAAAGGGAGGTACGTCCTTTCGGGTGGCGCTCCCTTGATCTGCCTCTTCCAACCAGACACCACCTCCTAACAGCAAGTCAGCTGTATCATCCCCATAATTTAATCACCATCCCAAAGCCTCACCTATGAATGCTTGAGGCTCTTGGGGGACACCTAGACATAAACCCTGGCCCCCAGAAGACTCATGTACATTACTTTATGCAGAATGCGTTTAGTCCATCTCTAAGAGTTGCCACAGTTCCAGCACTGTGGAAAAGTCCAAAGTCTCCTCTGAGACTTAAGGTAAACTATTAGCTGTGTGTCCCCGTGAAAACAAAACAAAACAACAAGGACAAAAAATTAAATACTGCCAACATACAATGAGACAGGGTAAACATCCCCATTCTGAAAGGGAAGGAAAAAGAGAGAAACCGAAGAGCCCAAAGCAATACTGAAATCCAGCAGGGCAAATATTAAATCTTCTAGCAACATGTCCAGCACCTAGGACAAGTTGTGGTGAGAGGTTTGGGCAGCCCTGCCCTACAGCACCAACTGCAGTAGCCCCCATGGTATTTGTCGTGGGCTGGCTTTCCTCATTGCCTATGGCTTTCCTGAGACAGCCCACATTCCTGGCTTCTCCAACTTTCTAGGATGGCCACTTCACTCTCTGCTTTCCTCTAACAGCTTCGTGCTCTGTCCTCTCAAGGGCACACTGCCTAGCCTTCTTAAAAAGTCTGGGTGGAAGCCTCTCTGACCCCACAACTTTTGCATTCTGCCTGCCTGTAAAACAGCACTATGTGGGTGATACCGATGTCTGCTGTCAGCTTGCTGTCAGGACCCCTTGTATTATGGCTGTAGATGCCTCTGAGTGCCTGAATAGCTGGGCACTGTGACCCGACTCCTAGGGAACAA